>JAJAGP010004626.1:0-46020 GCA_025084515.1 Ancistrus triradiatus
ATGTCTAATGATTTCAATGTTTTTCTTAAATGACTGTTATCATAGGTAGTAGGGCTGGGCGGTACACCAGTGCTAATTTCATGTAAGGTATGCATACCTCCATAGCAGAAACACAGCTCTAACAAATAGGCAGCAAATTATCTACAATTTTTCACCGCTACAAGCGCTGCTGAGCTCTGAATAGAACTACATCACCGAACAGCATGCTGGGTAAAGCTCGCTAGCCAGGTAGCATAGCATACCTCACAGGTTAGAAACAGTCCGTTAACAGCTGGGAAAGGCTCCGTCAGATTAAAACAGAACTGGGTTATAAAGTGAGATCGGCGATGCAAAAGAAGAACGCAGTAACTCTGGAGGATGGTTCAGAGTAATGATGAACTCACAGAATTCGGGGGATGTCTTACCGGAGTGAAAATACATCAGCCTAAAATAGGCACCTCTCTCTTGTAAGCTCCATCTTTAAGACATTGCAGATTACACAATAAAATCTGTTCATATTCAGCAACTGTTTCATGCATTCTGATCTGTGTAATGTTGTGGAGTGAAGTAAACTTTATAGTAATCAAAGCCTTCATTATATAATGGATTCGGCCGGTTTTAGCGTGATCGGCTTCACGTGGTCTTGAATAACCGATTCTGTGCCGCATGAACAGCACAGTGGTTTTACTAACTGTAATCATAGTTCAGTTCAGGTCAGTCGACGGTTTATTTAAGACACGTTTAAGGGTTTATTTGCTGACACGATGACGAGGAACATTCATGTTTTATTTCAGCTGTGTTTGAGTGCTACTTAGCTAGTCAACTAGATAGTCTCCCTAAATACCGCATTACTGATGATGGACTAGGGAAATTACTAAGGGGTTAATTATTCATTCTGAATACAATCATGTCTCCGATATGGAAACTTTTGCAGCGTCCTGTTTGGATTACAAACATGGCGAAAATGAGCCGTGAAGGATAAACTGCGAAAACGATCGGAATACCGGATTTAATAAGACGATTAAAACTGCATCACTCCGTGAATATGCAGAGTTTGACAAAGCAAACAAAGTTAAAGAGGCTAAAGCTAAAGGAGCCCCTGCTATCTTTTTTGACCGAGCATTCGGTGAGCTATACACCTTATATAAAAGCCCGTTATCCCCCCCAATCCATTCCCCCTGCCCCCCAACGAGACAAAAATACCGTGATATACCTTGAAAATACCGCGATACCAGTTTTCAGCCATACCGCTCAGCACTGATAGGTAGGTAGGCTATCATTTGAGGGCTATAAGCCTGCCTCAATCACTATAAAGTGGAAGTAAATTTTCACTTATTCCATGACTTTATTGAGTTTATGCATTGTATTACATTCCTTTGTTTTATCCATGCCTTTAAACTTAAATTACGTATGAATATAGGCACATAAAAAAATACTTTGGTAGTCAGGAACGGATTAATCCCATTTATATTACTTCTTATGGACATGTTTGATATATTTGAGTTCGAACAGCATGCCAGAACCAATTAAGTTTGATTTCAGAGGTTCCACTGCATATCTAATCTAATGGTGGCCTAAGACTTTTGCACAGAGCTGAACATTTTACAAATGGGTAAAATACATGTACATTTATGTCATTTACCAGACGCCCTTACCCAGAGCGACTTACAGTTGTTACAGTCTTTCAATCTAAGCAATTATGGGTTAAGGGACTTGCTCAAGGACCCAACAGTGGCAGCTTGGCAGAGGTGGGATTTGAACCCTGGAATTTCTGGTCCATAGCCCAGTAATTTAACCGCTAGGCTACCACAGTCCCATACCCAAAATACAAGATCTAAATTAATTAGTTTATTAATTAATCTAATAAAAATTAGCTATAAAACCACATCACGATTTTGAGCAAACAACCACTTCCGAAGAAAATGTAACCAAGCCATGTTCCCATATGCATCTCTCATTTATATGGCTTTTAGAAGCTCTGACCAGTCATCTCTGTCCTGCTGTTTCTGGCTGGACGAATTTTCTTCGCCATTTATCAACATGGGAAAGATACACACTAACGAAATGTGACAAAAAAGGATAAATAGATGAATTAGGTGATAAACAGCTAGTTGCCCTGAAATGCCCATCGCCAACGCTCAGGACAGAAATTAAGAAGTTCAAGTTTTGTCACAGACCATTTTTGTGTATTCTCAGAGCAGACCTAGTGCTAATTAAAGGTTAGTAAGATTATACTAATTAAGAACATGACCACTGTTCCTATGCTGCATGTACACCAGCAAATAAAGCTCAGACTGTGTGAGATTGCATGTGCTGGGCACGACACTTTCCTCGGACACGGAGATTTCTGAAAAAGTGCAAGAGAAAAGCCGTTCCACTGAAGCATGCGGAACAGTTTCAGACTTTCACTGATTAACTTAAAGAGTGGGCTTTTTAAAATTACCGTTTAGGACCATTAGGACCTTCTTCCACTGGGTGTTGCCCACCTTGGGCGTCTGACAGAACAGGATCTTGTACTTGTCACAGACAAAGATGCGGTCAAGGACAAACTTGCGAACAGGAGTGTGTGTGAGATTCCAGAGAGAGGAGTTCCTGCAAACGCTGGACAGAAGCAACAAACGCTGCACAGTCACCGACTCCCAGTCTGAGAGCTTGACCTGAGCTGGGACACCTGAGGACTACACACACACACACACACACACACACACACACACACACACACACACAGACAGTTACCATGACTGCTTTTTAGATATAAAGATTTATACCCAATATGTAAAAAACTTAAGTTTCCAACACGTCTTAAAACCGTACGGAATGAAAAACTGCATTTTGTTTGGGCTGCATCTTTTCTTCCTACACTTTTTTCTGCATCTTATCCCTGCTCGCCCTGGTTATGAACGCAGGGGTCCGACACCTATCCTGAAGAACACAGTGGGCAGGCAGAGACGTGCACTGGACAGGATGCTGGATGTTGGCATGAATGACTCCACGATACACTTCTACACTGTTACGAACATTAGATTCTATTTTTCCTTTCAGAAATTACAAGTGTTTTCTGGCACTTTCTTAAAAAAACAACAGCCAAACCAAATGGAAAGATCATTAAAATAGGTCTTCCACCCCATGTTAACTTATCCTACGTGCTCATCTTTAATAAATAGACAGAATAAAAAAGGGGTTTCGTAAAACACATTAGACTTGGGCCGATTACATTCAGAAAACCGATTATTGTCTGAAAAAATTAACACAATTATTTTGAAGCAACTTCAGTTAGGACGAACCACACATGACGGCTACAGAGTCATACACATAGCATGGACTTTCATCCGATGGTTACATCATTCCCATATATCCTAATTACCACCTAGTACAGCTTCAAATATCAACTTAGAATTGATGATGATGGCTATGTTAACTGAACTCGGTAATTGCTGTGTGTTTATCGATCCCCTGAAAACGCCCATACCTACAGTTAAGGGCAATAACTAAAAAGTTAAAATAAACCGGGATTGTGCCAAAACTTGCCTGCCCCACATTTATTCAGGTTGGATTTTTCTCTTTCCTTCCAATGTGAGTAAGCTAATTCACCAAAAGCTGTACTCGCCTGCATCGGGGTGCCAATCACTGATTATTAAATCAATAAAATCATGACCCCAATCCTACTCCACATCGTCTGTTGGTCAGTATAAACAGTACTGTGCAAAAGTCTTAGGCCACCATTAGACTGGCTGTTTATGCAATGGTACAATGGCCATATATAATCATTTCTCAGTCTCTTTATTAGAATACAACCTGAAAACCCAGGACATTTGTATGCAGTAGTCAAAAACTGAAAAAGGAAAGAAAAGAAAGGCTACAGTGGCAAGTATTTAGTGACCTCGCCTTACACTGGAGCAACAGCAGCATCTGACAGCTTCATCGGAACGCCAAGTTCACAAGAGTTCACAAAGATTGCATTATGATAGTATGATGGAGTAACGAATCCAAGTTTTTGGCTGAAACAGAAAGGGATCAAAAGATATTCTATATGGTCATTATACTATGGCTGAGACTTTTGCACAGTACTGCATATCTGTGCATAAACTTCGGAGTGGCACGTATGATACTGAGTCTTTTGCTTTATTCACACTTTGGTTTAATACACTTCTTCACTTCCCTCGATTTCTCTTGTCCTGGTGTGGGTTCCCGTTCATCACCCCACCTCCCCACATCAAAGGTAGCGCTGACTCACCGCTGGAAACGGGAGCGAGGGGGCATTCTGTGAAAGCTGACTGCGTAGAGGATTCACAGTTCTTTACTGACGGGACAGTCCAGTTCAGCATTTCGGCCATCCCCCCATAGTCTGAAACAGAATACATGGAGGTCTCTGAACACATTCGCTGTAAGTCTGCATGTCAGCCACATAGCTTGTAGAATCCCAGCGCTCTGCAGAACATAAGCCCTCCACAGACAGTACTTACAGTGTGCACGACTGCATTGTTATTCCTAGTCATGTGAGGCACTTCTGGCTGGTGTCTGTACCGGCGCCCTAATCGCCATTCCTTACATTCTACATACGACACATAGCAGAATTAGTCTGTACGGAACAGAACTACAAATGGTTTTTGGGCACTACCTAATATGACTTCGCTAATTACTAAGTGATGGCAGTTCCCAACAAAAAACACTGAGTCCAGTGTTTGAAAAAATCTTTGTTTATAGAATGCCGCGCACCAATGAGTGCGTATACACGCGCTTAATAATCCGATAACGATCAGATTTCTGCAGTTATCGGAGTATTCAAGTGGCCATGGACACAGCATACTCCAATCTAGAAATCAGATGAAGAGAGCTGGATTTTACCCCTGTAATCGGATTACTCACTGCATGTATACCAGATTATAATAGGTCAGACTAGACCACAGAATTTAACACGGCACGTAATTAAAGGTGTCGAAACAGCTACCGAACACTTTGGGGTTACTCTGAAATGCAGTACATACACGAGAAAATGAATCATTTGATTATTTAATATTAAAGTTCGAAGTTTATATCACAAAAATGTCAAAGATTTTAGGCATCAATATCGGTGCATGTCCCACTGTGCCAGACTCCCTGTGGTGTCGTCTCCCTTAACTCGAGTTCAATCAGATATCTTAGCTTTCACTTCTTTACTAACAAGCGCCAGATTCTATTATTGTGGAAGTCCATAAAATCACTTTCAGTTTCACTGTGGCTCCAGAATGTCTTGTATTTTCTTTGAAAGGGAATACTGCTGCACTTTTTTCCAAGTTTAATGCTTTTCTTACATTTTTTAATTTGCTGCAAATAATGCTGGCAGACTAGATTTCTTCTCGTCTCCTTTTTTTTTTTTTTTCTATAATTAAATTTTTATTTATTCTTGTTATTTTCTTTATTTCTTTCTTTAAAGAGAATCAAATGGGAGAATTAATGACACCCCTACCCCTAACCTTAACCCTAACCTCAGTGACCTAAAGCAAACATTTTGGCTCTTTTAGCTTTTCAAATAAAAGCTTTAAATAATTTTTGTTTGTAAAAAATGCAGTTAAAGAAAAAAAAACATTCCAGGTTTTCCTATCATCATAGGGACATTTGGTCCTCACAAGTTTAGCTTGGCTTCATGTGTACATGCAGCCACTCCTAATTAGTCTTAGATTCCTTTCGCTTTTCTTGCTCATATATATATCAAGAAGCATATACACTGACTGGCCACTTTATTAGGTACACCTTGCTAGTACCGGGTTGGACCCCCTTTTGCCAGAGCTGCCTCAATTCTGTGGCATACAGTAGTGCCTGAAAGTTTGTGAACCCTTTGTAATATGTTTGTCTCATTTGTTTACCTGGGTTCTCCTTATCTACTTTTAGGACTTGTGTGAATATCTCTTGATGTTTTCCATCATGTTTATGCAGAAATACAAAACTTTCTAAAGGGTTCACAAACTTTCAAGCATCACTGTATATTCGACAAGGCACTCCTCAGAGGTGTTGGTCCACACTGATAGGAATAGTGTTACACAGTTTCAGATGATCTGAGATTTGTGACGAGGTGAGTAGAAAATGGGTACACAGTGGTCTTACAGGGTTGCACATGGTCAGCAGCAGTACTCGGGTGGTGTTTAAACGATGCTCAGCTGGTCCTAAGGGGCGCAAAGTGTGCCAAGGAATGATTCCTAGCATCATTACACCACCAGCAGCCTGAAACGCCGATACAAGGCAGGAAGGATCTATGCTTTCATGTCCTTTATGCCAAATTCTGAGCTTACCATTTGAATGTCGCAGCAGAATTCGAGACTCATCAGACCGCGCAACGTTTTTCCAATCTTATGTTGTGCAATTTTGGTGTAAATTGTAGCCTCAGTTGCCTGTTCTTATCTGACAGGAGTGACGCCCAGTGTGGTGCTCTGGTGCTGTAGCCCATCTGCCTCAAGTTCAACGTGTTGTCCATTCACATAGACTGTAATGAGTGGTTATTTGAGTGACTGTTGCCTTTCTATCTCCACTAACCTCTGGCATCAACAAGCCAATTTTGCCCAGAGAACTTCCTAGATATTTTCTTTTTTTTGGACCATTCTCTTTAAACCCTAGAGATGGCCGTGTCCCAGTAGTTTCTGAAATACTCAGACTAGCCCTTCTAGCACCAAGAACCATACCACTTATAAGATCGCTTAGATCACCTTTCTTTCCCATTCTGATGCTTGGTTTGAATTTCAGCGGGTCGTCTTGACCATGTCTACATGCCTAAATGCACCGAGTTGCTGCCATTATTACATATTTGTGTTACTGAACAGCTGAAGTAGGTGGTGTAGGTGTATCTGCCACCTACAATTACTAACGCAGTTCACTCTGGCATCTCATCATTTACAATTTAAGCACTCATTGAGGTGACTCCCTCTTATCAACTGTGTATTTTTGTTTTATTTTCACACTGCCTGGCAATGTCAGCACTCAATTTCTGTGATTTAACAACATTAATATATTGACAGCCATGTTCTACTTTGTGATTAATACAGATGACAGGTAGATATACAACAACACTACGCTGTGGATTACCACTCCAACGGGACATTATTCACAGTGGGTTATCCATGTATTTACTAGTCTACGTCAATGATTGTGCGGTTACATGTCGGGTAGACAATGTTTTTTTTTTAAACCGCTTGAGAATAATGCAACTCACAAACACTTGTAGGACAAACCTGCTGTCAATGTTCATTTATTAATTTAAAAACAGAAAATACCAAACAGGGTGGACGAGCCGAGTTGGCTGTATGTGGGTCACTCTTCTCTAAACTCTAAACACTCTCCAAATTTTAAGTCTAGGCTAAAGACATACTTATTTGCGCAGGCTTTTGACTAGATTTAGACCAGGATGCATGGCTTGGGTCACTGGGGCTAGAGTCTGGAGTCATGTCTGGCCTGCCTGCCTTGTCCGTTAGCCAGGAGTGTCGGGTGGGCGGTCTGGCTGAACTGGGCTTCGGTCCTCTTGATCTTGACTCGTGCATCCTTGCCTTAAACTAAGGGCAGAGCTGGGGGTTCATAGTCAAAGAGTCTTATGGTGATCAGAGACGTTGGGTTGCTGTCTTCTGCCTCCCGTGGGGTTGCCAATGTCTCATGTGATCCCTCTTGGCTGTTACCTACCAGTTCTCCTCTTTCTAGCTTTGCTGTTATAGCTAATGCTACCAGTCATAATTAACCAACTTCATCCACTTCAGCTTCACTCAAGCTGCTTTCATCATCAGCTCCAGTCCCACCATACCCAGCCCACCAGAGGTCGGTAACTCTCACCCTCCTCCGGTGGGCTGGGATCGAAGTGCCGCCAACGACTTTCCTGCTTAGATTCAGGATCCTAGAGTGACTCTGTGTATTAGACTACTTAATGCCGATCTGCATACTTCACATTTTACTTTAACTATGACTCCATGAGTTAAACAAATTAGTTTCATTCTTAGATTTATCATCTACGCCGTCCAAGGAGGTTGGGTCCCTTTTTGAGTCTTGGTCCTCCCAAGGTTTCTTCCTCATAACACTATTCCTTGAGTTTTTCCTTGCCACCGTCGCCCTAGGCTTGCTCAATCAGGGACTGGACGTAGATATTAGGAGATAATCTACAACCCCTGGCAAAAATTATGGAATCACCGGCCTCAGAGGATGTTCATTCAGTTGTTTAATTTTGTCGAAAAAAAGCAGATCACAGACATGACACAAAACTAAAGTAATTTCAAATGGCAACTTTCTGGCTTTAAGAAACACTCAAAGAAATCAAGAAAAAAAAAATGTGGCGGTCAGTAATGGTTAATTTTTTAAACCAAGCAGAGGGAAAAAAAAATATGGAATGACTCAATTCTGAGGAAAAAATTATGGAATCATGAAAAACAAACAAACAAAAGAACACCAACACATCACTAGTATTTTGTTGCACCACCTCTGGCTTTTATAAGAGCTTGCAGTCTCTGAGGCATGGACTTAATGAGTGACAAACACTCTGTACTCTTCATCAATCTGGCTCCAACTTTCTCTGATTGCTGTTGCCAGATCAGCTTTGGAGGTTGGAGTCTTGTCATGGACCATTTTCTTCAACTTCCACCAAAGATTTTCAATTGGATTGAGATCCGGACTACTTGCAGGCCATGACATTGACCTTATGTGTCTTTTTTCAAGGAATGTTTTCACAGTTTTTGCTCTATGGCAAGATTCATTATAATCTTGATAAATGATTTCATCATCCCCAAATATCCTTTCAATTGATGGGATAAGAAATGTGTCCAAAATATCAACGTAAACTTGTGCATTTATCTCCCCAGTGCCTTTACCTGACATGCAGCCCCATATCATCAATGACTGTGGAAATTTGCATGTTCTCTTCAGGCAGTCATCTTTATAAATCTCATTGGAACGGCACCAAACAAAAGATCCAGCATCATCACCTTGCCCAATACAGATCCGCGATTCATCACTGAATATGACCTTCATCCAGTTATCCACAGTCCACGATTCCTTTTCCTTAGCCCATTGTAAACTTGTTCTTTTATGTTTAGGTGTTAATGATGGCTTTCGTTTAGCTTTTCTGTAGGTAAATCCCATTTCCTTTAGGCGGTTTCTTACAGTTCGGTCACAGACGTTGACTCCAGTTTCCTCCCATTGGTTCCTCATTTGTTTTGTTGTACATTTTCTGTTTTTGAGACATATTGCTTCAAGTCTTCCATCTTGACGCTTTGATGTCTTCTTTGGTCTACCAGTATGTTTGCCTTTAACAACCTTCCCATGTTGTTTGTATTTGGTGCAGATTTCAGACACAGCTGACTGTGAACAACCAACATCTTTTGCAACATTGCGTGATGATTTACCCTCTTTTAAGAGTATGATAATCCTCTCCTTTGTTTCAATTGACATCTCTCGTGTTGGAGCCATGATTCATGTCAGTCCACTTGGTGCAACAGCTCTCCAAGGTGTGATCACTCCTTTTTAGATGCAGACTAACGAGCAGATCTAATTTGATGCAGGTGTTAGTTTTGGGAATGAAAATTTATAGGGTGATTCCATAATTTTTTCCCTCTGCTTGGTATAAAAAATTAACCGTTACTCACTGCCACAATTTTTTTTCTTGATTTCTTTGAGTGTTTCTTACAGCCAGAAATTTGGCATTTGAAATGACTTTAGTTTTGTGTCATGTCTGTGATCTGCTTTTTTTCGACAAAATTAAACAACTGAATGAACATCCTCCGAGGCCGGTGATTCCATAATTTTTGCCAGGGGTTGTAAAATTGTAAAGTTGCTTTGAGACAATGCTCCATTGTAAAAAGCGTTACAGAAATAAATCTGACTTGACCGGAGGCTTGAGTAGTAGGAGGAGAGCATGGATGCAGGTGGGTGTCTAAGGAGGAGGTTTCAGTCTACAGCCAGACAAGATTTCTCAAGCACATTCTTGCAGTGACTGGTCTGAATGGAAATGTGGAATGGGGGGGAAAAAAAAAAAAAAAAAAAAAAAAAAAAAAAAAAAAAAAGTGAACTACGCTGCTCCAGCTCTGCTATGTTAGACAACCTTTTTTTTTTTTTTCATTAATTAATCCGCTGCTAATAAGCAGCTGTTGATTGACAAAATACGCAACGTTGAACCCCTAATGTCATGCCACAAGTCAAGTCAATGCCTGACCTTCAAGTCGTGAAACCACTTCTAGGCACAGCATAACTAAACCTGAGTGCAGTGTTAGACAGAATAACGTAAATAAGAGCGGGTGTCCCATACCATCCGGAATTCTGAAGTTCAAGCTGATGAACTTGCTGATGAATATGAGGATAAGCAGCACCCATCCGCAAGCGCCAACCAGCAGCCAGTGACGGCGCATCATCGAGCCATGGGGATGCTGACAGAGCCTGCAAAATAAAATCGAATTGTTGCTACACACAGGACGGGTTCCATAAAGGTAACATGCAACAAGAAGCACAGACATACGGCATAGCCAAATTTAATCCAGTGCTGGATCTATACGGAGTTGGGTTGTACGACACTTGCATGAGAGTCATATCTTTATTTTTAGGTCTTCAGTCAGCTGATTGTTTCATGTTGAGGGTAACCACAACACACCAGGAGGCTTGAGGGGGATCAGAATTCTTCACGTTCCAGACATGTCACTTGGATTAAAGGCCAACAAGTCAATTACCGTCTGAGGCTCTGCAAAATACCATCAAGCATTATGGTTCGGTAAGACTCAATGCTGATCTATTGAGCATTCTGCACACCTCAAGTCCTACAGTGAGTGTACCGAACACCTGAAAGACTTTTGGCTACTTTATCATTATCTGGGACCTCCCCATGTACTCTGGGAACTCCAATTTCCTCCCACAGTCCACACTATATTGCCAAAAGTTTTCAGTTACCCACCCAAATCATTGAATTCAGGTGTTCCAATCACTTCCATGGCCACAGGTGTATAAAATCAAGCACCTACAAACATTTCTGAAAGAATGGTTCACTCTCAGGAGCTCAGTGAATTCCAGCGTGGCACCGTGACGGGATGCCACCTGTGCAACAAGTCCAGTTGTGCAGTTTCCTCACTACTAAATATTCCACAGTCAGCTTCCAGCGGTATTGTAACAAAGCGGAAGCGATTCAGAACAAAACCATCTCAGAGATGAAGTGTTAGGCCACGAAAAATGACTTCCACAGTGAAGAGGCGACTCCAGGGTGCTGAGCTTCTACACAGAGTTTCGACAATAAACCATATCTGAGACAGGCCAGTGAAAAGGAAACAATCAAAATAGGCCAAAGAACACAGACACTGTATGGGAGATGACATAAACAAAGGGGTTATGGAGAGATGACCGTTTCATAGAGAAGAACAGTTGATAAGATGCTGAAGCTCTGCATGACGCCATCTATCAAGGAGGTTGGAGGAAAGCGCCGCCCGGGGGTACTTTGATGCCGGTAAAGTGGCATTCCAATCATTCCATTTGTCAACATCATGCCATAACCAGTGCTTGAATGAAGAAACAGCTGGTTTTCTGTCTGTAAAATAACCCAATCTCAATGCGACCTAGCTGCTGTGGGAGGAGCTTGATCCAGCTTGTGGGAGGAAGCAGAAAGCATGGGATTGCATACCTGCACATACCACGGCAAGTTGAAAACTACAATGCCAAAGGTACGCAAGGCTGTAATTGCTGCAAGTCAGAAGCACTCCCCAACCCCCTATCCTAACCTTGACTATACCTTAATCCAGAGGCAAGAGAGGAAAAGGAAAAACAGCTGCTTCAAGAAGAAAGCTCGAAAGGAACCAGCTTTGAGTCATGAACCCATCGGCCTGGTTTGTGTCTGACGTACAGCGTGCTGTCGAATACAGGTCACTGTACATTTCAGACCACTCAGTTTAAAAACTTCAACAATCTTGATTCACCCGATACATTTGAACCACCAACAGTACACACTTTGTCAAGATCACTGCTGTGCTGCGAAGGACACCAGGAAGAAAATTGTAGACCTGCACCAGGCTGGGAAGAGTGAATCTACAATAGGCAAGTAGGTTGGTGTGAATAAATCAACTGTGGGAGCAATTGTAAGAAAATGGAAGACATACAAGACCATTGATAATCTCCCTCGAACTGGCGCAAGATCTCATTCCGTGGGGTCAAAATGATCATGAGAACGGTGAGCAAAAATCCCAGAACTACACGGAGGGACCTGATGAATGACCTGCAGAGAGCTGGGATCAAAGTGACAAGGCTACCATCAGTAACACACTACGCCGAGAGGCACTCAGATCCTGCAGTGCCAGGCGTGTCCCCCTGCTTAAGCCAGTACATGTCCAGGCCCGTCTGAAGTTTGCCAGAGAGCATATGGATGATCCAGAAGAGGATTGGGAGAATAATCATGTGGTCAGATGAAACCAAAATAGAACTTTTTTGGTTAAAACTCAAATGATCATGTTTGGAGGAAGAAGAATGCGGAGTTGCATCCCAAGAACATCATACCTACTGTGAAGCATTGGGTGGAAACATCATGCTTTGGGGCCGTTTTTTTCTGCAAAGGGGACAGGACGACTGATCCGTGTTAAGGGAAGAATGAAGGGGGCCATGTACCGTGAGATTTTAAGCCAAAACCTCCTTCCATCAGTGAGAGCATTGAAGATGGAACACATGGCTGGGTCTTCCAGCACGACAATGATCCCAAACACACTGCTCGGGCAACAAAGGAGTGGCTCCGTAAAAAGCATTTCAAGTCCTGGAGTGGGCCTAGCCAGTCTCCAGACCTCAACCCCATAGAAAATTTGTGGATGGAGTTTGAGCATGGAGGAATGGGCCAAAATACCAGCTACAGCGTGTGCCAAACCTGGTGAAGACTTACAGGAAACGAACGGTTATGTTACTATTCAGTTGAAACTTTTGTTATTGACTAAATACTTATTTTTCCACCATAATTTACAATCAAAGTCTTTCAAAATCCTACAATGTGATTTCCTGCATTTTTTTCCCTCATTGTACCTATGATGAAAATTATAGGCCTCTCTCTCATCTTTCTAAGTAGGAGAACTTGCACAACCAGTGACTGACTAAATATTTTTTGCCCCACTGTAAAACTTGTTCAATGACTGAATGCTGAAAGAGAAAAGCAGTAACTTGTGTTTTGCCGTTAGCCAAATCTGAATGGTAGAAAAAGTTCGTTTCCTCAGAAGCATTGGACTCGGCTGGTCTCTACCAGACCCGAGCACCACAACACTACACAATATATCTTTATGTAGGTCTATGTGAATAAAACGGGCAAAGCACTAATAGCAAATATCATCTGTTTAGCACAAACCGTAGTCAATAAGTAAACTTGGTGAACTTTAGTGAATTTACTTAATTTTGTTTGAAGTTACCAAATTTGGATGTGCTTTTTAAGTTCACGTTTATTTCCAGTACAATATTTCAGTTTAACATAAAACAAAAAGTTAGACTGCGACCCAAACAACATCATTTACTGCCAAATAAGTGTGGAATTAGCGCACAATCCACTGGGCCATCACTACTTCTTTTACAACCACGTTTGTACGTATTGCGACAAACACAAAGCCCTTCTGTGGCGGTTTGGTTGACTGTTAGTTAACAGATGACTGAAACTGTGTCGCCGTCTTATTCCACTCGCCATTCACTGGTAAAATGACCCAACTTTACGTCATCTGAGCAACCTAAATTACATTAATTATATTATTCGTACAGTAGCAACATAATTCAAACATTAATTTGCGGGGGTCCATAATTACAGGCGCATGACAGTTAGCCTTAGCTAACAGCTCAACATTACTGTAATGATTAAAACATCTCTCGCCTACCTATAAGATAATAAACTAAAACAATGACACAATAAAATAATAAAATCATGCAATAAAACAGCAGATCAAGTAGACTTACAAATCAAGCTATCAGTAGCGAATGTTGGTTCATTCAAATACCGAATCAAATGTATCCCTTGCACACGTTGAGTAAACTAGATATGCTGTCGATGTAACGCTGTAATACCCTACGTAGTGCACTCATATAGGGAGCGAAGCGTAATTTGAGATTGACCCATCGTCTTCTGTTAGTAGACGACACTAACTCAGTCCGATTCACGAACACAAACTTGCTTTTAGTTCCTGAAAACGCCGAGCGTCTGACCTACCTTGTCAGAAAAAATTAGCGAATATGCAGGTTGTTTTCTTTCCATCGTAGAGATCCAACATCGACACCAACATCCATCGTGTTTGTGAGCATCTTCCTACAGGCCGTTGCTGTTATGAGCGATCACTCACTCTCAGTAAACCACTGCGACTATGCTGGGTCATGCACAACAAAATTACAACGTCACACAAACCAACTGACGATTCAAAATGAGTTAAAATATTCACAACAATAACAAAAGTTGCATGATGCATGATTTGTAAGCTTTAGTTTAGTTTTTATTTACTTCTGAATCCATCTGTTTATGCACCCCTAGTGATTTAACTCATCATCAATATATTAAATGTGTATTAAATACGAAAATAAAGAAATTCTTAAATGAACATGAATTAATCGAATTTAAAATACAAAACATTAAATCATTATCAGATTAAAATATTTAGAATATTTATTTTTTAATTACAGCCCCAAATAAGAAAAAGTTGGAACAGTATGGAAAAAGCAAACCAAAGCCTCAGTGAGTTTTATGTCATTGCAGATGGGGTGAAACCAAGATATTTCATGTTTTGTTTGACCAATTTCATTTGATTTGTTAATATACATCCATTCCTGCATTTCCGGCTTGCAACACATTCCAAAATAGTTGGGACAGTAAAGCATTTACCACTTTGTAATGTTGCTATTCCTTCTCACAATCCGTGGATACCTCTAGAAAAGACGTCGTCTCGAAGGCAGCATATGTTGCTCGAAAATCTCAATGTACTTTTCCGCAATAATGCTGCCATCACAGAAGTGTAAGGTAGCTTTGCCAAGGGCACTGACACAGCCCTCTACCATGACAGATCTTGAGTATTGCTGACAACAGTGTGGATGGTCCATTTCTTACAGAAAAGATCTGGAATACTGATTGGTCTGACCACAATACACATTTCCACTGCATGACAGTACATCCCAGAGAAGTTGACGCTGCTTCTGGACATGATTAATATAAGGCCCAGTAAAATTTTAAGTGGCATTTGTGAAAGTAATTCCAAAGTTTGGGACGTGACAAAGGTTTGCCAAAGTAATCCCTTGCCCATGTGGTTGTATCAGCTTCTTGATGCAGTACTGGGGGATCGGAGATCACAGGTCTTCAGTTTAGACTTGCCCTTGCCTTTTACACACTGAAATTTCTCCAGATTCCTTGAATCATTTAATGGAACATTGTTTTTTAAACATTTAATAATCCTCTGCCCATCTTTACTCCTCAGAAGACTAAGAATTTCGTGGACGCTGCTTTTGTACCAAATCATGGCGATAATCTCCTGTTGACATGACCTGTTTGAAATCACATCATTACTTTTTTTTTACCTCATTACTAGCTCTATACTGCCCCTGTCCCAATTCTTTTTGGAGTGTGTTGCAGGCCTGAAATGCAGGAAGGATGTTTCTTAACAAATTAAATGAAGAGTACCAGAAAAAACATGAAATCTTGGATTCATACTGTCTGAAATGAAATAAAAGTCAATGTACTGCACTTTTTTTATTTGCATTTTCCATGCTGTCCTATTATTATTCTTTCATTTAAATATAAAAAAAATATTTTGATATATAATAAATTTAAATAATTGTAGTTTGAAAGTTTTATATTTAATGTGTCATTTTGACCAATTAGCGCAGTCATGTTAAAATTCAGGCAAAATGTATAGCTTTTTCTCCCCCTCATCATAACTTTTAGTAGAACAAACAACTGCCAACTGGAAGTGTATTAAATTAGTAACAGAACTTGTTCACCTTTCTCATGTATTTAATTCCCCACATCCTCGATCTGTTGTGTGTCCAAGCAATGTTACTTTTAGCATGGAGACCACAATATAACAACAAAAACCCACCATTACCTTACAATAGACACTAAGAGAAAGTGCTGATTGTGAGGAGTTTCATGGAAAGTGGAGGGTGTAGGTAGAAGCAAGATTCCATTCAGAAACCAGCTACTTCCACTACACCTGTATCATTACAGTGAATAGGTGGTTTAAACATTGGGTCGAAAACCCATTCATCATACCGGGAAATCAGAATAGGTATGTTTTATACCACAAAAAACTGGAAAAATGTATTTTTGAATGGTTTGCTCCAACATACACAATGGCCTCCTGTTCAATAGAATTGAATGTGCACTCACTGAAACTTATATTTCCAAGACAAAGAACACACAGTGAACCATTGTCAAAGCATACTTTAATTTTCATCATTTAAGAGGCATAAACATACTGCAAGTTGCTCTTATTCAAAGTGTTTGGGAACAATTTTAGGAATGCGGTTTCTAAGCTCTACTCATGCTTTGGGAAACAGAAACCTGCATACTTCTTATACAGTAAAATGAACCCTTAGACCTGAATCTTTCGATCTGATTCTACCACCATGTCAGTAGTCATTCTTGTGCTGATCCAAGACCAAGCTTCGCATTTATTTAATTACGACTCTAGTGCCCTTGGGGTTTGGCCATTAACCAACTATACTAAAATGGAATGGAACCCTCTAATGAAACTGACAATGTAAAGCTGCAAACATGGAATGTGGTTCTGAAGAAAACGTCGGTGAAAGCTCATGTTTTCAGTGTGGCAGGTAAACATGATACTGCATCCCAATGTCAATGGTATGCATGGCCTGTTCATACTATACGCTACTTGCAAGACAAGCTCTTTTGTCTTTGTTGTTGTTCAGGAGAGGAAAAGACTTCAAACCAATTACATAATTCAGGTGAAAACAGATTTGCTAATTTGCTTACTGAAGGTGTGAACACTGGTCATGCATAATAACCCTGGAAGTGAACAGGTTGCAACTTCTATCCCAGGAAAGCCAGAAATGTCTTCAGGAAGCCAAAGCAATACCGAATGTTGGGCCCTTTAGTAAGATCCTTAACCGTCAGTAAACACTCCTGTTGGATATTGACCTGCTTTGAAAGTGTCATGTGAAATTTGTGCATGGCTGTACATGCAGGTACTCCCCGCTCAGGATGGCCTGACTTACGATATTCCAACTTTACAATGAAATTCCAATAACAAACAAACACATTCAGCAGGAACGAAACTTACTTTTGAATTTCGATTTTTCCTGGGCAACCGATATGCAGCATGATATTCTGCTGCACTCTCCCACTGAATGAGGAACTCGGCAGTTCTCGATGTAGGGAGTCACTTGGCTGCAGGGATGAGCCTGTGCTGCTTAATATATGTCAATATACTGTTGCTTCACATATTTTAAGCACCACATTTCCCAAGTGTAGTGATTTCTCATTACTTGCACTCCTCACTGTGTTGTGCTTGCATTCTATTATTCAATAAATTACATGAGATATTCAATACTCCGACAGGCTATAAAATGAGCGTTGTGTTCATGGTTTGCCCAACTGGAGGTTAATGTAAGGGTTTTAAGCACGTTTAAGGTAGGCTATGCCATGACATATACAGTTTATGAAATCAATATAAACTTGGAACGCATCCCCATCATAAATCGGGGACTACCTGTATTAGAGCTTTCATATCACGAAAGGCCTACATAACCCATGCAATCATGAATGACACAAAGATTCAGAGGTCAGTTTGGTCTACAACAGTCTATAAGCCACTTTCAAATGTATGGGGCTTGCATTTAAATGGAAACTGTTGGCTACTGTAATAGCAGAATGCTGTATAATAAGAATTATTTAACCTGGAAAAAAACAACATGGTGGCATAAACCAAGATTTGCATTTTTTGGCAAAGCAGTTTGGGACAAATAGGGAATTGTTGCATCGTTTGCATGACCATGTCTCTAACAACCGAAGTACGAGTTTGATCAGATCTTTAAACCAAAAAACAAATAACTATGTCAACCATTTCGCAAAAGCTCAGTGAAGATGCTGCAAAACAAAATCTGCAATATAAACAGTCTAAAAGGCAAGCAGCGTGAACTTGCATCCCCTTACAAATGATTAAGTTTTACATTCAGTTTTCTTCATGATTCAAAGGGTATAAATAAACTGCACCACGATATTATAACAGGGCAGTGCGGGTCTGTGGACTGACACGCGTTATGTTACAAAACACTGTGAGAACCAAACTTTAACACTGAACTAAATGTCTGACCGGAGTTTAGTTTCGGTTTGAATAATTGCAGGACCTAAACATTTTCATGTATGATGGAATGTATTGTAAGAGGTTAGTAACAGATCAATAATCGAATGCTTGCCCAATGGTTAAAAAACTGAGGTATATAGGTAAGAAAAAAGATCCAGGCTGCAAATAAACAGAAGCATTACAAGACTGTGTCAAAGTAGTTAGCTTGGAGAACAGGCTGATAAGAAATTGATGCTGGTGAGATTTACAAGAGCTGGCTGCTTGCTACTGGCTACCAAATATGAGCGACTCGCACGACGCCCACGGTGGAATTGTACTGGAAATGGAAAGCTCCCCCTCAAGCGGTCATTACAGTGGCACATGGCTGAACAGGTAGGAGACAGACTCGCCGTTGTGGGTTCTCCGAATGGCCTCGGCTAGGATCATTGAGATGTCGATGACCTAGAAAACATCACAAACCTAGTCAGTTTCACTCCTTAAATGTGCTCGTTCCTTTGCGACCCTGAAGATTTCCCCCAAAAATACTAAAGCCATACAAAGCAGATCTCTTTTTTCATTCATAATTTTGTGGGGCGAAGTAATCAAAGCCTTCATTATATACACACATATATAATGGATTTGGCCGTAGAGAGTAGAATAAGCTACAAATCTACAGTGGGGCAAAAAAGTATTTAGTCAGCCACTGATTGTGTAAGTTCTCCTACTTAGAAAGATGAGAGAGGTCTGTAATTTTCATCATAGCTACACTTCAACTATGAGAGACAAAATGAGAAAATAAATCCAGGAAATCACATTGTAGGATTTTTAAAGAATTTAATTGTAAATCATGGTGGAAAATAAGTAATTTGGTCAATACCAAAAGTTCAACTCAATACTTTGTAACATTAACCTTTGTTGGCAATGACAGAGGTCAAACGTTTCCTATACGTCTTCACCAGATTGGCACACACTGTAGCTGGTATTTTTACATTTACAGCATTTAGCAGATGCCCTTATCCAGAGCGACTTACGATTGGTACGGTCTTACAATCCAAGCAATTGTGGGTTAAGGGTCTTGCTCAAGGACCCAACAGTGGCCCATTCCTCCATGCAGATCTCCTCTAGAGCAGTGATGTTTTGAGGCAACACGAACTTTCAACTCCCTCCACAAAATTATGGTGGAAAATAAGTATTTAGTCAATAACAAAAGTTCAACTGAATAGTAACATAACCTTCGTTTCCTGTAAGTCTTCACCAGGTTGGCACACACTGTAGCTGGTATTTTGGCCCATTCCTCCATGCTCAACTTCCTCCACAAATTTTCTATGGGGTTGGCATCTGGAGACTGGCTAGGCCACTACGGGACCTTGAAATGCTTTTTACAGAGCCACTCCTTTGTTGCCCGAGTGGGGTGTTTGGGATCATTGTCATGCTGGACTTTGGTCCCAGCTCTCTGCAGGTCATTCATCAAGTCCCTCCGTGTAGTTCTGGGATTTTTGCTCACCGTTCTCATGATCATTTTGACCCACGGGATGAGATCTTGTGTGGAGCCCCAGATCGAGGGAGATTATCAATGGTCTTGTATGTCTTCCATTTTCTTACAATTGCTGCCACAGTTGATTTATTCACACCAACCTGCTTGCCTATTGTAGATTCACTCTTCCCAGCCTGGTGCAAGTCTACAATTTTCTTCCTGGTGTCCTTCAACAGCTCTTTGGTCTTGGCCATGGTTGAGTTTGGAGTCTGACTGTTTGAGGCTGTAAACAGGTGTCTTTTATACAGATAACGAGGTCAAACAGGTGCCATTAATACAGGTAACGAGTGGAGGACAGAGGAGCTTCTAAAAGAAGAAGTTACAGGTCTGTGAGAGCCAGAAATCTTGCTTGTTTGTGGGTGACCAAATACTTATTTTCCACCATGATTTACAATTACATGGTTTAAGATCCTACAATGTGACTTCCTGGATTTTGTTTCTCATTTTGTCTCTCATAGTTGAAGTGTAGCTATGAAGAAAATTACAGACCTCTCTCATCTTTCTAAGTAGGAGAACTTGCACAATCAGTGGCTGACTAAATACTTTTTTGCCCCACTGAATATTTAAAAGCTCTGTCCAAACAAAAATACCATGATAATACCGTGAAACCAGCAGAATCCTTAAAAATACTGTGATACAAATTTTTGGCTCTACTATGCCAACTCACTATTCACGGACCACATGTAAAATGTTGGTCCAAAAACCCCCCCACCTGCTCTGTGGTAGCCTGACCACTGAAGAAAAGAGTGAGAGTGTGGTAACACTTAACATACAATGGATAGACTAGAGCCTGTAATTGTAGCACTGCATCTATACAGCAAGTGAAGTTGAACAGCGAGTGTTGAAATAAGGAGGTGGTCTTGATGCTGTCGCTGCTCGGTATGCATTTCAACAACTGACTAACAAAACTCCCAATAAATCACAAATCCTATATATATATATATATATATATAATTATATATATATATATATATAGATATATATATATATATATATATATATATATATATATTATATGAGAAAGTGTTGTAAAATCAGTGGCTGAGGATTCATGAATAAGTTTAAGTACCTGAATTTTTGGGCACTGCTTCATCTTCTCCTCCTGCGGAATGGTATTGGTGACGACCACGGCTTCAAAGGGGGCATTGTTGATGCGTGAAATGGCGGGACCCGAGAAGATGCCATGGGTAAGAATGGCATAGACCTTTATTGCACCAGCAGAGATCAGCCTGACAACACAGCAAGAAAACACAAGGCGGGAAGGATATTTGGTGGAACAGATGAAGAAATTTTAAATCACAAATACTGCCTCCATACAATCGAAACCCAACTTGCGTAGCACAGTGCACTGTATGTCTTTATCTGCTGCTTGATAACAGAAATTCAACAGAGGCAAACAAGCCATGTCAAAGCTTCCACCCAACTTGGAAACGGCGAAGCGAATTACAAACTCCATCATAGATTTACTGTCTGGGATGTGTGTCTGTATTCAGTCACTGAGAACCAGGGCTTTGTTGTGCACTTGAGCCACGAAACCACATCCTGTCCCAACATTTCATGCCAACCATACGCTGAAAAGTCTTTTAACAGACTAAAGTCTGACATCCTCTCACATCTAAAGACAAGTCACAAGTGCTTAGTCACAAACTCATTTGGCAAGACTCCCACTAGATTCCTTTTCTGGTTAGTTCTAATAGTTTGATAATGACACTTGTACTAATAAGTATATGCTACAATTTGCATAGCACAAATTGACATAACAGTAAATAGCCCAAATCCATTTAGAAATAAATGAAGCTCAATAAAATGTTCACATCACTCTTTTCATGAGCCGAGACTTAAGGCTTCTGATAATATGGCTGATTTGATCAGAACGTCAAGACAAGAAAATGACTGACAAGCCAGCCACCCGAACCACCTTACACCAAACAATCAGGATGATGCAAACTCCAGCAAGACCCTCGAGATTTGATTCAGACACTGGAAATGTGTCTGCGACAGTGAAATAGCTTGAAAAGTCGTTTGGTGTGAGGGTGGCATCACTGACACGGTGATCCCCACAATATACAATGATATTCGTTCAATAATTAACGACCGAATCGCAGCCCTCTGAACCATAATCGAATTGCGAGGTACCCAACGATTCCCGCCTCGAACATCTACTATTATTTCTTTAAATATATAAAGGAAAAAGAGCAAAAACCTCATGATAAGCTAACCCAGCTATTGTGAGCCTGCGTTGTGTGTGTTTTCTTTGCTTTACTCCGGTTAAGATTTCATGCTGCGGTTTTGACATACTTATCAGCAGCATGACAGATGGTCCCGCATGTGTCAGCCATGTCGTCCACCAGGATGGCCACTCTGTCCTTAACATCCCCCACTAGCACCATGCGATCCACCTCGTTGGCCTTCTTGCGTTCTTTGTGGATGAGTGCAAACTCCACGTTCAGCCGGTCAGCAATAGAGGTCACCCTGAGGAAACACCAGGTACAGTTACAGAGTTTGATGAAGGGGGGAACATTAGTTGAAGCAACGGTATCAGGAGCATTTCCTTGCCACTGGCACCCTAGCTCAGTTTGGGATTGGCCTTAAATATTGGAAGATAATATAAAACTATAAAGCTGCTTTGAGACAATGTTCCATTGTAAAAAGCACTACAGGAATAAATCGGACTTGACTTTGACTTGAGAGAAGAATTCCAGTTGTACTGTGGACGAGTGTATATGTACAGTATATATGAGAACAAACGCATAATTCAAATAACTAACAACAGTCAAGCATTAACACCTTTCCTGAGAAAAGTGCACAAAAGTCGTACTTTGTTGATGATGACCATCAACACACTTTGTTCCTGGAAGTGGTCTTGATAAGGAATAATTACATAACTCAATCCCCATATTTAGTTTCCCTATGGTAAAATCCCTACCTCATTCTGGGATCTTCAAAACCCTGCAGACTTTTACAACCCCATTAGTTTATCTGGTCAACTTAATTTCATTTGCTAATAAACTTCCATTCCTGCAGTTCAGGCCCGCAACACACTCCAAAAAAAGGTGGGATTTAGGGCTTGTAGTGAGGCAAAAACAATGATGAGGTTTAAATAATGATGCGATTTTTATGAGCAGCCTTTTGTGGCTACTGTTTTTGCACCAAATCCTGAGTATAATCATCTGTTTGAAATCACATCATTATTATTATTTTTTTTACCTCATTACTAGCCCTAAACTG
The DNA here is from genome assembly GCA_025084515.1 of Ancistrus triradiatus. NCBI lineage: Eukaryota > Metazoa > Chordata > Actinopteri > Siluriformes > Loricariidae > Ancistrus > Ancistrus triradiatus. Next base: position 22,951 of record JAJAGP010004626.1, read on the forward strand.
CACCACCCCCTTTTGGTTCAATGTGGATGTTTATTATCAAAGGAAATGAAGTTGAACAAAAAAAACATGAAATATCTTGGGTTCCTACTGTCTGCAATGAAATAAGGTAAAAGGAAATGTAAGGAGCACTGCATATATTTTTTATTATTTCCATACTGGCACAACTTTTTCTGATTTGGGGTTGTAGTTCCATCAGCTTGATATATAGGCGCAGTAAACATTCATTCCCTCCCTCACCCTTTGGTGTGGAATTTGTGAATGTGAGATGGCTAGGAAAATAAATATTTACAAGGCAAGTTACCTAAATGAAGAACAGGAGTGTTTGTTCTTTTGTTAAGGTGTATGCACGGCGGGTTCTGTGTTTTCCATGCAAGTTTGTCTGTGTGTGATGGTGCTGGGTAATGTAGCAACTAAATGCATTTAGGAACGTAGACATGGTCAACACGGACCTGCAGGAGTTCAAACTGAGCACCAGAATGGCAAAAGGTGATTTAAGTGACTTTGAACGTGGCAAGGTCGTTGGTGTATTTCAGAAACTGATCTACTTGGGCTTGGTTTTTTTTGATTGGTCATCTCTAGGCAGTGAGCGACAGCTGTGTGGGTGAAAATGCCTTGTTGATGATTCCAGAGGAGAATGAAAGAGCTGCATGGTCACATAAAACCAGAAACTAATCAGTAAAACCTGTTCTTATGATATTTTTCCTGATATCCATTTTCAATATTTTAATAATGCTAACTGCCACTTTAAAGGTAGGTCCGAGTTCTGTAAGAGCAAGAAATCTGATGCTGTATTTCACAGCAGAGGATCCGTCTTTAAAATATTAGTTAAAATATGCTATTAAAAACTATTTGAAATAAAGCTTATTTATTTGATTACATTTGACTACATTAAATCAGTGATTTGCATTTAAATAGTCATTATAGAAAGCTTCAGGAAACTTGTAATTTATTTACAGCAAAATGTCAAATTAGTATATTTATTTAATTTAAATCGGCATTGTATAGAAAGAGGAATGATTTTAGACACAGCGTATGAAATGTCTCATACTTTATACACAACAACAAATAGGAAATTTGTGAAATATTAAGTGTTTCTTACTTTCCTGGCCCATTTTCAGCATTCTATACATTCCCTTCTTATAGGCCTTTGGTCAGATCTTGTAATTTGTTTTCACTACAACAAACTTTGAGACCCAAAACCTCACCTTATATTAAACCAACAAAGAAATAAAAAAGGTGAAAGTGAAAATACATTATACAGGCAATACAAGCACAGAAGTCTAAACAGAGATCTGCCAATGTTGTTTAATACACCAACGATCACTTAAATGTCAGCCATTCCGAAATTAATGTTAACTGTTTAGTTGCTAGGCAAGGAAACTAGGTTACATCTGATCTGTTATAGTGCACAAGCTCTGACGTCAGTTATTGTAAGAATGGTAGAAGTAGAACAGGAAATGACCTTTTAGCACCACCTGCGTCAGGCGACACGATAATGCAGTTCTTCCACTCGGGAATGTTTTCTCTGATCCACTGAAGAACGGCAGGTTCTGCGTACAGGTTATCCACAGCAATATCAAAAAATCCCTAAAGAAAATAAAAACAAACAAAACAAAAAAAACAACGCAATCAGCCACCTGAGCTGCTCATAAGCATGTGTGGAGTTACCTCGGGGGAGCTGTATCTCATATTTAGAAAAGGCATAAGTACTTACAAGATAACATGCGTAAGGTTTGCATTCACAGCATTTAGGGGAAACATATCTGGAACGTAGGGGCGCAACCCTATCAACGTCATGATGTAGTTGCCGTGACATCACATGCTTTCTATTTAGACGCATCGAATGATGCGGTCGCATTCTTTGAGCATCAGAGGCCGCAATCAAACATCATATACATCTTCCTTCATATCTTCTCCAATGGAAGCTGAAGGAATTTGGGATGTTCACAGAGGTCTCATTTATATTTGTAGTTATTACAATCATTTTACTGGCAGAAGACTGAAGATATTTGTTTAATAACTTGTAAAAGAAATGTGCATTGTTAGTACTTCAAAATAGAAAAAGAATGCCTTTTATTGAATGTAAAATCTATAAACATGACAAAATCGAATCGTGAGCAGATTGCATCATTACACCCCTACAGGAAGGACTTAAAACAAATACAATCCAAGAAAATTTGGATAAAAGAACCTTGCTCAAGGGTTGTACATTGACAGCTTAACAAGGCTGGGATTTTAGCCCCACTGATACTATAAAGGGTAGAAGATGTATTATCCTAGAAGACAAACACTGGGCTGTTCTGACTAGTGTGGGAAGTTCATCCCACCAATGAGGAGCAAGGAGACTGCAACGGAACTGGCACGACTTGTAAGCATGGCTCGATCTCTGAAGGTATCTCATGTGCCCCGAAGCTGAAGAACTGAATTGGTGTGAAGGTGAGTACTTCTCAATCAGGGAATCTAAATACCGTGGAGCAGAAATTGAGACCTGAAAAGTCACGACGGATGTTAAATTTTAACCTGAAAGTCAGCAGGGGGCTCGGTAAAGCAGCGACATGGAAAAACCTCGAAGGTTGAGAACAAAAAGGCTGCAGCAGTAATAACTGTAGTAGAGCAATGGGCCATGAGAGCAGACCAGCAAGCAAGACGGGCAGCCCTGGATATGATGAGAGCCTGTATGAGAATCCTCTTATTATCCCTGTAATAGAGGGACAGAGTGGTGTTATAAAGCAGTGGAAGAGAAAACAACAAAAGTTATCCATGAACAGGAGTTACCTTGAGATTAGACTGTTAGGCGGCAGAGCTCTTAGTGAAGATGACATCATGGGTGTTTGCCTACTCTGCAAACTAGTGACAATGCTGTACAAGTCAGGTTAAAGAGCCAAGACAGTGAATGACTATGGACATGATGCTATCAGAAGTTGAGGTAACCTAGTAGAACCACGGTCTTGGAAATGAGCCAAGAAGAGAATCAAAGATAAAGGGGAATCTATAGACCACCATTAAATGAAGCTTCCAAGGCTTGAGCTCAGGACCAGCATGAAAGGCAAAGACAATGAAACGTGACAATGAAATGTGCAGGTTGAGAAATTGAGCGAGCCTACAGGAGTATGGGATAAAGAAACGCTGGAGAGAGTAAAGCAGGGCTTTGAGTTTTCTGGTGTCATCCAAGTCTTGGGCTAGCGGCATAGCGGAATGGCGACGTTAGCTACATGTACAGCTGACAGAGTTACAGAACCGATTTCCAGAAACACTCCATTAGTTGCTGGAATAGGTCAGAAATAACAGGAAACTGATATAATAACAGATGTGTTGAGTTGCTTAGTTGTCCATCCACACTGCACTTTCTTTCTGTACTTCCTTGGTGCAACCAGCACTTCGCGCAGATGTTTTGCCACCATAGTTGCCACTGTAAGAAGCTAACCTTCAGAAATACTCAATAAATGACTGAGTACATCAGTCACCTTGGTGGATTGATGTCCACCAAGTCTGAAACACTCTTGAGCCTGTGAGGCGTTATGGGCTGTATCCAAAACAGTCCCTTAGAATATAGAGCAAAGTCAGCCTAACCAACAGAACTGATAAGGGTGATAGTTTAAAACACACTCACCAATCACTTTATTAGGAACACCTTGTTTCTACACATTGTCCATTTGATCTCTTACCACATAGAAAAATTTTGTAGTTCAACAATTACAGGCTGTTTGTTAGTCTTCTTTACTCTGATCCTCACAGATCAGGTCCTATTTGGGAGGTGGATCATTCTCAGCACTGCAGTGACACTGGTGTGGTGATGGTGGTGATGTTAGCTTGTGTTGGCTGGTATGAGTGGATCAGACACAGCAGTGCTGCTGGAGTTTTTAAGCACTGTTACCACTCACTGTGCACTTTATTAGACACATCTACCATATTTCTCCAGATGTGAAGTCAGAGACAGCAGCTTATCTGTTGTTGCAAAGTTTGTGTTAGTCATCTTCTAATCCTTCATCAGTGCTTGCAGGACGGCGCCTACAGGTGGTGGCTGGTGGCTGGACATTTTTGGTTGGGACCATTTTCAGTCCAGCAGTGACACTGGGGTGTTAAAGCACTCCAGCAGCACTGCTGTATCTGATTCACTCATAACAGCACAACACACACCAAAACACCACCAGCACATCAGTGTGAGAATGATCCACCACCCAAATGGGACCTGATCTGTGGGGGTCCTGATCATCCCAGAACAGAGTAAAAAGGACTAAAAGTATTTTACTATAGAACTACAAAGTATATCTATATGGTAAGTGGAACTGATCAAATGTACAGAGTGTAGACACAAAGAGGTGTAGATAAAGTGATCAGTGAGGGCATGCCGAAACAACTTATTTTGCCATTTGTGAAAGTTCGCCAGTGTTTTTGTATGGTCTCAGAACTTAGAAGTGACTTTGTACTGGTTCTTGTTAACAGTTAACACTGCCAGTCACCCTAAGCTTTCCGATATTTTGGTTTGAAACTAGGGATGCACCGATGCCACTTTTTTCCTTCCGATACCAGAAATTCAAGTACCCACCAATACAGAGTACCGATACAAACTCTATCCTGACATTTATAGCATTCCACTTTTATAGATTGCCTTTAATTTGGTAAAAACCAGAGTTCTGGATCCCAAATTATATATATTAAGCTTGAAATAATAGTATTTACTGTTTGAGTTTGAGTCTAAAAGTTTAGAGCCATGAAAATGTGTCATAATGCAGTAACAAGCACAAATAGGGAAGCACAATCTTACGAAGCTTTTTAATTGTTGGTTATGCTTACATTTCAGCCACCCCTCAAAACACTGGTGGGAAATAACTTCAAGCGAGAAATAACAAGCAGACTGCCCGAGTTGAGCTTCATCTAGTGGTGTGCATGTCGTCCCCTTGGAATTATAAAGTTCTTGAGATATCAAGATATTGAGCTTCAAACATTTCTTATTCTAAATAGGAAAACTGATATGTATGAAAAAGAGACTTGTTCCACATGAAAATCAGACGCCCTGAATGTATTCTAAATGTGCAATACCAAAATCCTACCACATTTGTTAATGAGTTGTTTGGAACAGGTCAAATGTAGATAGAACCCACTAATCCTAAGAACTCAGTTTCTCCTTGGAATTATGAGGTTCTAAGGAGCAATGGATTATGAAGGAACGCAGACAGTTAACTCATTTCTACTTAAAACATGAAATTAGTGTCGTAACATGTTTTTCTATGACATTTTAATTATTTCTTGTTTTAGGACAAAACATCCTTTTTTTATTAAAGAAAAACATTGCAAGTTCGGTATAAAAGGTCATTGTTAAATATTTTGTCTAGTGCAGAGGTCAATTTTAGGTAGGAACCATCAGTTTGAGTTTCCTTTAGGTCAGACAGCTCTCGGGTCCTATAATAAGCTGCTCCAGCAATAAGTGCAGCAGGTCAGTATAAAAGCAGTACTGTATTAGGTTTAATTTTATATCAGAAATGTTGACTCTAAACACACCAAAATGTCTTATTTTTGCACTGCAGGATCTGAGTCCCTCTCGGCATAGTGTGTTACTGATGGTAGCCTTTGTTACTTTGGTCCTAGCTCTCTGCAGGTCATTCATCAGGTCCCTCCGTGTAGTTCTGGGATTGCTCACCGTTCTCATGATCATTTTGACCCCACGGGATGAGATCTAGTGTGGAGCCCCAGATCGAGGGAGATTATCAATGGTCTTGTATGTCTTCCATTTTCTTACAATTGCTCCCGCAGTTGATTAATTCACACCAACCTGCTTGCCTATTGTAGACTCACTCTTCCCAGTCTGGTGCAGGTCTACGATTTTCTTCCTGGTGTCCTTCCACAGCTTTTGGTCTTGGCCATGGTTGAGTTTGGAGTCTGATTGTTTTAGGCTGTGGACAGGTGTCTTTTGTACAGATAACGAGGTCATTAGTACAGGTAACGAGTGGAGGACAGAAGAGCTTCTTAAAGAAGAAGTTACACGTCTGTGAGAGCCAGAAATCTTGCTTGTTTGTTACTGACCAAATACTTATTTTCCACCATAATTTACAATTAAATTCTTTAAAAATCCTACAATGTGATTACCTGGATTTTTTTCTCGTTTTGTCTCTCATAGTTGAAGTGTACCTATAATAAAAATTACAGACCTCTCTCATCTTTCTAAGTAGGAGAACTTGCACAATCAGTGCCTGACTAAATACTTTATTGCCCCACTGTATATTAATTAAAATCAACGGACGTCAAGCTTTTCTTCTCAGCCCCTTTACCTGCAGTCAATGACATGGCAAAGATGAAGGAATCTGATTGGTCAGCTTGTGTATTCGAAGCACCAACTGGTTCGCACAGATGAGCGACTCCGCAGGTCGAACCGCAGATAGAGGCCAAAATGCATAAAACTTAAAACACCTCACATAATGTTATGGATTTGTCCCAGAATGAAAATAAATTAATAATTCAATTTTGACCAAAATGATAGAAAGCTGTAAGAATCGAAAGTTATAATTCCGTGAGGAAGGGGACAATGGGCGTCAGTAGCCATTACCGATACTGTGTGTAAGCACCAGAGCCTGAAATTCATTTTTTAAAATGAGGGGGAATTCCCCCCTTATATGCTTCACATAGGGGGGATTTGTGCACTTTGGGGGGGGATACTACTTGTGAGCTTAACTACAGGTCTATATCATATTCTTACCTCTAATTGCAGTTTATCGCTGTCCAACTTAACAGTATTCTCGGAACTATATACACTGCTGTAATATGCTCTCTCTTTCTAATTCCCCTTGCATTGCTGTCAACTGTTCGAGCTACATCAGTGTCCTACATCAATGTCTCCTTTCTCCATTCTGTTCTTGTACTCTCTCTCAAAAAATCTGACTGCTCTTGGGGAGGAATCCATGTTCATGTCACACCTTAGTCTCCTGACTTGGCATCACATTCTCTGAACTGTATACATTGCTGTAATTTGTTTTCTCTTTCTCCTTCTCTCTGTGGTCATCTTTTTAATGTGCATAAGTGTCCTTACTGTTTCTTTTAGTTTCTCCCCCCTTCCTCTCATCTCCATGGTCTATTCTTTTCATGTCCTGTCTCCTCTGCTTCATCTCTTTCCACTTGATAACAGCTCTGTTAAAATCAAACTTGCTCTCGGGGAGGGCCAAGCTCTGAAATCAGCATCAGATTGGTGAGGTTTGTATTACTCAGAATTTCTGAATTTAGTTGTTTTAATCCTGCTTCGTGTGCTGAATCCACGTTCACATGACACACTTGCAAGTGGTATAACCATGGCAAGCTTAATGAGTTTCTCCATTTCAGTGAATAAACCAATATGTTCATGCAACACAGTCTCTGCAAACCGCTGAAAGGAAAATGAAGCATACAAGTCAGTGGAAACCATGACTTGCTTCAGTGTTCCAAACTGACTGAGCTTCATCTGCAGTTATATTACACGAGAGGTGTGTTAGGAGGTTTTCAAGTTTCTCTGCACCATAGAGAGAGAAATTCTCAGAGCACTGTTTTGCCAGACTGGCTTTTTTTGGTTCCAACACTGTGAACCATGACAGAATATCCATTGTGTCAGAAGGGAATCTTTTGTCAATTTCATCTATCAATGATCCTACATACCTGCTCCTCATGTCATCAAATGCTAGTTTTTGAGTGTTGAATTGAAAAAGCTTGTCTCCTTTAAACATGCTTCCATGAACAGAACTGAAAAATTCCTTTTCAGCAGGGCCAGGGTGGACTATTATGTCTCTCAGGGCCTGTTTGGTGCCGTCAACCATTGGTTCTACTGTGAAGTCCAGATCTTCTCTTTGAAAATGTTTTGAGAGAAGGACCACATGCATAAGTACATCCTTCATCATGTGACAGAGAGCCACAAAGTTGAACTGTCTGACAGCTGTCAGTAGACCTTTGGCTTTGTCAGAGTCCTGAGTGCTGGAGGCAGCCATGTTCTCCAGTACCTCTCACATGGATTTCAGTGATCTACACACCCCTGACACAGCATTGTGAATTGATAGCCACCTTACTGCATGTAGTTGGGTAAACTTTAGCTGGGGCTCATCTAACGGTTTCTGCAATTCATGCAACTTGTTACTTCTGACAGCAGAATTGCTGAAAAATACAATCATTGACCTCAAATCCTGCTGAAACTTTTTCACCTGTTGCACAGATCTGGCTGCATCACTAGCAGCAAGAGCGAGACGATGAGCTGTGCAATGCACTCCTACCAAATCTAAGTTGAATTATTCTCTGAGTTTTTGAACAACTCGTCGGCATACTGTCATAACATTGGCACCATCAGTACAAACTGCTGCAAATGTTTCCATCTAAATTATTTTCTGTCAGCATTTTCTTCACATCCATCTGCTCTTCCATCTACAATCTCAGAGGTCCTGAACAGTTTTGTTTTAATCTTGTTGTCGCCCATGTACCTTACATACGTAATGAGTCGTTTCATGTTACTTATGTCTGTGGACTCGTCCAGTATTAAGGAAAACACAGGACTATTTAGCACAGCCTTGTCAACATCCTCCACAAGTGTACATGCAATAGACTGGTGCATTTCTGACAGACCTTTCTCATTAAGGTAGCTTCCATAACTTGATGTGTCTGTGTTCAGCTTTTTGAAAGGAGGACACTCCATCTCCTTCATGAATTTAACCAGATGACCAAATTTTGAATTGGCCAACTCGTTTTCTGCTATAAAGCAAGAGGTTTTGAGAAGCCCCTTCATTTCCTCCTCACACTGCAATTGCGCAACTTCAATGGCGTTAGCCATCACATTCTTTGCTGAATCTGCCTCACGCTTTCGTTTTAAGGCTGCTGTATGAGAAATGCCATCTGAATGGTGACAAAGTTGACGTTTTGTAACATCTGCTAGTAAAAGGCACAGCACCGTACAGTTTACAAATCGAGCAGCTCATTTCACCGTTGTTAAATTCGAGCCAGGGCTATATTCTGAGCCAGTTAGCCTGAATTTTGTCTTTGGACTGCTGCTTTGCCATGTTTGGGTTACTGTTACCTGTCTCAGGATTACTTTTTTTAGCGCTGACATCGCTAGCACTGCTGTTTGAGCTAATCCTTTCGGGCTCCGGTGTTTTTTTCTGAGCGGGTTCCACTTCAGATGATATCGATTTACGTTTTAGCCAGCGGTCCATGTTTGCATTAACTTCAAATAATTGAAACCTGTCTCTTAATGTTAGCGAGAGATGCTGAGAGCGCCACTGAGCTCAGAGAGTACGCGCCAATAGTGCTGTCCAGGGCAGAAGTCGGTCCGTTCAGCCAGCCGTCCCGCTTTCCACACTGACACAAACGTTCACTGAACATCATTAGACATCGCCGTAAATGTGTGCGGGAACTTCCTGCGTTATAAGAGATACATTTGCGGGAATTTAATTATGCGCAATACCCGCAATCCCACACTGAAATTCAGGCCCTGAGCGTCACCGGTGCAACACTATTTGAAACCTTTTACCAGTATTCAACTTCTCAAAACGTTCGTGGCCATGGTTTCTGAGGTGCAAAATCTCACTGGAAATCCGAGTCAGCATTTAACACGACATTGGAGCGATACCGCGTTGTACAGTTTGTACAGATAAGACAAGCAACCAGAGCATGCAGACTTCTATAATCTTTAGAGTCTTACTTGGATTTGGGAGGCGTGGAGGTCCATGGTGATTATGTGGTCTGCCCCGGCTACCGACAGCATGTTAGCAACTAACTTCGCAGAAATGGGCGCACGACTCTAGAACAGAAAGTCATTTCTTTTTAGCTCAAGCACCATCAAAGCATTACTTTCGATCTATTTACATAATGAATATAACAATTTAATTTACATATACACTCCTGCAGTAAAACCCAAAACTGCATAATCTCGGTTGTTCCACTGCTACCTAGTGCTGGGCAGTATGAGCAAAAATTGGTTCCCCAGCAAAATTCTGGTGGTTTCACTTTTATACATACATATATATATATATATATATATTCTTTTTATGAATTAGTTTTGCCTGGGCATGACTGAGCTCTTAATTTGGCTTTGTGGCTTATTCTACTGTCTGGAGTACATAGAATATTTAAAAAAAGAAATCATCATGTATATAAGGAAGGCTTTGGTTACTATATTACTCTCCACAAAACTACACAATATATGAATTAAATCAGAATGCATGAAACACCTGCAGAACGGACAAAGTTTTTAATTGTACAAACACCAATGTACTATAAACAGACCTTAAAAAAAAGAGAGATGCTTTTTGGCTGATGTGTTTTTAACCTGGTAAGACCTACCTCAAACCAAGTGTTACAATCACTGCTTGGAGCCTGTCGCTCTCGACTGAACTGTTACTGGGTTCGTCACATGGCTCCAGTGCTTGCTTTTCCTGTCGTACGTACTGACGTTTGTGCCTTTGGCTTCACTACTTCACCAGAGTTACTGATTAACGCCATTAAATTCCATGACCGCATTTGCATACACACTTGGTATTTCAACACATTTACTGCAATATATAGCCTTTTTGGTCTGTGTCAGATTTTTTTTTTAACTAAAATACTTCCAAACTGCAGCACCATTCTTGGGCACAAGTTCTTCTTTTGCCCATCCGGTCTCACTTTCTTTATCCTCAATCTCTGTTATCTGTTCTTTAATCTAGGGGTGGGCAATGCGACAATATTTTATCGTACCATGATAAATTCTGTTATCGTGACAGACATTATGCTTTTCTGAGCTTATTGAAGATTATTAGTGCTTTCAAAAAAACAAAAAAACAAAACAAACAAACAAAAAAAAAAACTGACCACCTGCATTTTTAATTCTAAAGAGTGTAATTAGTCCTAAATGTGCAGCTCATTTAGAATAAAATCACTTTACTAAGTATGGGAGAATACTTGAATAGAAGTTTTTAAGAATTGGCATTTATCATGATGAATAGTGTATTATAAAAATGTCTTTAAATTTTATGACAATGTTTTTTCCATATTGTCCACCCCTACGTACCATAGCAACAAAGCCTATCCCACCATGCTACGCTAAGCTATACAGTATGCTAGCTACCGAGCTTAACCACTGTATGACTTTTGGTAATGTCATTCTACACAGCACTTGAGCGTTTCTATATAATTCTATATGATATAATTTGCTGCCTACTGGAGCATTACAGCTGTTGTTTCTGCTATACCACGGTATGGTGGCATACAAAAAATTCACATTAGATGGGAAATTAAAAACTGTATAGCACATGAACCAGTCTAGTGCCCAGCACTACTACAGCCAGTTGACCAGAAGTTGAAAAATCTGTCCTAGCTGATTAATGGGAGACCAAATTACGGTTCAAATCTGGACTGTGACCAGGCTGTGGCAGATTACCAACCAAAGACTAAGCTTCTAAAAAAACAAAGCAATACATTTTGGAAGATTTTGATCACGCATTCATATTTTCATTATTTTATTTGTGCGCACGAGAAGACTACGGAAGTGAATTTCGCTGGTTCAATCTTTTTTCCTCTTACGACAGCAAAAAGCAGTGACGAACAAATGGTGGCTCAGGCCTCACGGGTTCATTTTCTTAGTTCTTACTAATATTCTGCCCAGTAATTTGTTAGGATTAGGGGTGGGTAATATGACGATATTTTATTGTGATAAATTTTCTTACCGTGATAGACGACATGCTTTTCTGAGAAAGAGTGTCATTAGTCCTGTGTAACTGGATGACGTGCAGCACATTTTTGAACAGAAATCACTAAGTATGGGATCATTGGGACTTTAGGTCAATTTAAAGAATCTGTTGCTACTGATACATTTTGTCTGCGATCACGTTTCGTGATAAATATCGTGTATCGTGATATTTATTATCGCTATATAACATTTTTACCATATCACCCAGCCCTAGTTAGGACCTTTAAATGCTTAATCTTTTGCAATTTAAGGTTTGGCCCAGGAATGGACATGCATATGAACATACACACGTATATACCGGCACACAGATATAAAATACCAGTACTAATAACACAGCCCAAAAAACCTAAACCCAAAGACTGCATGCATCTATAGGTGTAGAAGAGTAATAAAAATTATTTCAATATTTGATTTTTGCTCCATTTAAATGTTTCCAGTATTCCAGATTTTTCCCCAGACCATCTCATGCTCACATGACCTAGCCCTGTGTCTCTGGTGGGTTGATTCCTCTCACCAACCCAGCAATTCCTTAATCTCATTCCCTCTCTTTTGATGCAGTAGAAGCCACAAACTTTGTTTGATTGTTTAGAAATAATCCTTTTTGTTTCCTTAGCTCCAACTGAGCTCACTGTCATTTTCCTTTTCAGCCAGAAGTGCATAACAAATTTCAAGACTGACCAACACCCATAAGCACTCCATGAACTCAACTCTCAGAAACATCACTTCACACTAAAAAGACAGAAAGAACGTGCCCAAGTAATTTTGAATAATTTTCCATTATTGGAGTTGAAGTGAATAGTGATCACTTGGGTGGGTTACATTACGTGTTTAAACTAAAAAACAATCCCGGTCATCAAAATGAAGGCAGCTTATGTTGCTTGATAATCTGTGTACTTTTCTGCATTAATGCTGCCATCACAGAAGTGTAAATGACCTTCATGAAGAGAACTGACACAATCCATGACAGAGCCTGGCTTTTGGACTTGTTGCTAATAAACGTCTGGGTGGTCCTTTTCGTCTCTGGTCCAGAGCATGTGTCGTCCATTTCTTACAAAAATCGGGAATACTTATTCATCTGACCAAATTACACACTTCCACTGTGTGATGGTCCATCCCAGATACCTCAAAGCCCAGAAAAGTCAACGCCGCTTCCGGACACGGGTAACATGAGGCTTTCTTTTTCACACAAGTTTTACAGTGGTGTGAAAAAGTGTCTGCCCCCTTCCTGATTGTCATAACTTGCAAGGAGTCTTTTACAGCGTTGTGGAGGAATTCTGGCCACTCATCTTTGCAGAATTGTTGTAATTCAGCCACATTGGAGGGTTTTCCAGCATGAACGGCCTTTTTAAGGTCATGCCACAGCATCTCAATAGGATTCAGGTCAGGACTTTGACTAGGCCACTCCAAAGTCTTCATTTTGTTTTTCTTCAGCCATTCAGAGGTGGACTTGCTGCTGTGTTTTGGAACATTGTCCTGCTGCAGAACCCAAGTTCGTTTCAACTTGAGGTCACCAACAGATGGCCGGACATTCTCCTTCGGGATTTGTTGGTAGACAGCAGAATTCATAGTTCCATTTATTACAGCCAGTCTTCCAGGTCCTGAAGCAGCAAAACAGCCCCAGACCATCACACTGCCACCACCACATTTTACTGTTGCTATAATGTTCTTTTTCTGAAATGCTGTGTTACTTTTACGCCAGATGTAATGGACACACACCTTCCAAAGAGTTCAGCTTTTGTCTCATCAGTCTACAGAATGCTTTCCCAAAAGTCTTGGGGATCATCAAGATGTGTTCCAGAAAAATTGAAACGAGCTTTAATCTTCTTTTTGCTCAGCAGTGGTTTTCGTCTTGGAACTCTGCCATGCAGGCCATTTTTGCCCAGTCTCTTTCTTATGGTGGAGGCATAAACACTGACCTTAACTGAGCCAAGTGAGGCCTGCAGTTCTTTGGATGTTGTTGTGGGGTCTTTTGTGACCTCTTGGATGAGTTGTCACTGCGCTCTTGGGGTAATTTTGGTCAGCCGGCCACTCCTAGGAAGGTTCACCACTGTTCCATGTCTTCACTATTTGTGGATAATGGCTCTCACTGTGGTTCGCTGGAGTCCCAAAGCTTTAAAAATGGTTTTATGACCCTTTCCAGACTGATAAAGCATAATTACTTTCTTTCTCAATTGTTCCTGAATTTCTTTGTATCTCTGCATGATGTGTAGCTTTTAAGGATCTTTTGGTGTACTTCACTTTGTCAGGCAGGTCCTATTTAGGTGATGTCCTGATTAAGAACAGGTGTGGCAATAATCATGCCTGGGTGTGGCTAGAGACAGTGAGCTCAGGTGTGATAAACCACAATTATGTTATGTTTTAACTACGGGGGTTAATCGCTTTTTCACACAGGGCCATGTAGGTTTGGATTTAAATCCAAGGGATGTAAATCCCTTCTAATTTTTCTTTAAGAAACTTTTTGTCGACAAACTGGGAGATTCTCTGTCCACTTCCACTCTTCAAAGACTCAGCCTTTCGTGGATACTGCTTTTATACAAAAATGATAATTACAATCACCTGTTCAGGTCACATCTGTTTGAAATCGCATCATTATTTAGTTTTTAAATTTAATTTTACCCATTACCAGCCCTAAATTGCCCCATCCAAGTTTTTTAGTAGGCCTGAAATGCAGAAACGGAAAAATGAAATATCTTGGGATCATATTGTCTGCAATGAAATAAAAATAATGGTAAGACACTTTCTTTTTATTTGCATTTTCCATACTGTCCCAGTTATTCTGATTTGGTTTATATTTATGTTCTTGTATGTATCGACGTTCTGCAAATGAAAACATACTCATTTCCTCTTTGGTGATGAATAAATTGGTCTTATCCTTATCTAGCATCCTGTAATTTGTTGAATCATAATTGAATATTTGTCTCTATGATATGATTGCGTTCCACTGAGCCTGTAACAAGCTGTAATGGGTGGTAAAGGCACAGAATGGAATGCATTCTATTCTGGTAACAGCGCAAACAGATTTCGATGAGTATTTTCACATTACAATGGTATTCACCAGTGCGCTGTAACCTACTGAGGAATAACTATCAGTACTCAGCTTGAGATAAAATCCAAAACGCACTGAGGTCAGCAAGACAGACAAACAAATTATGATCAATGGGATCCATACTTGATGTTGCAACATATGCAAAGGACAGTTAAATGCAGTTTCACAGCCTTTCTTACTTTGTCCTTCTTGTCCTGGCGGGCGTAGGGGAAGCAGGGGATGACGGCAGTGACCCGGGATGATGAGGCTATCTTGCATGCGTTGATCATGATCAGCAGCTCCATCAGGTTGTCATTGATCTCTCCACAGCCGCTCTGGATGATGTACACATCTTCCCCTCGTACGCTCTCACCTATCTCCACACTGCAGCACACATGCAAATGAACATGGCGAACTAGCAGGTACGCACTGATAATTACTCATAACTGTCTGACCACAATCAATTTGAGACAGCTATGACTTTCAGCTCATCTTACATGGCCTTTAAATGGAGTTACCTCCAAAATTATTGGCATTCTGGGCAAAAGATTGGAAATCAGTTACAATAAAAAGTCTTTGTGGTTTTTCGGCTAAATCTTAAGTTTACAAAAACAAACAGGCATAAATTGAAGAGCTGCAGAAGACAGCAGCAATTTATTTGCACCAACTCTACAAATTCATTCATCCTACCCACAAACTCTCTGGAAAGAGGGTCCAAAAGGTAGATCTGATTTCTTCTGACCACAAACATGAAGCACCCGGAGATCACTAGATATGACAGGTAAGTCACAAGTCTCTGGCGTGCAAGTCTGGGCTCCAAATTTAAAACAGTTCTTTTTAAAACGCTTCATCTGTAAGCAATTTTGCTTGATGGGCAATAAGTAGTGTCGTCGTGAATTCGTTCCAGAAGGCTTGCTTAAAAACTGAAAACACTGAGTACCGGGCAAAATTTCCCCATAAGGAATAATGTCAATTGAATGAATCCGTTCCAGACCACCAGAAATTCCACACTGTATAAGGCATTATATGCATCCATGGAGTTGTATTGTACAGGAGCTCCCTGATTTACGAAGGGGATATGTTCTGAGAAGTCCTTCATAAGCTGAATGCATCATGAACTGAGGAGTTTAGCGAGTGTTGGCTTCTCATTCACATTTTCCGATCCACCTTAATTGACTGCAGTTACATTATGGCACCTGTACATGGAGATTCTGACTCATAAGCAATGACGAGTAAGTTCATGTTTAAGACACTTACACTAACCTAGTTGGCCAAAATCATTAACACAAAGCTTATTTTATAATGTTAAAAAATCGAACTAACTGCTAACTGCAGTTTGTGTTCTGGAGCGTTCCTGTTTTGCTTTCGGTTGACTCTTACAAACTAACCTTTTCAATACCCATGGAGACATGCTGACACAAAAAATAAAGGAAAACACAATGAAAACAGCGAAGATCTTCACTGAGGGCTATTGTGAACCTGAAGCACTGTGTATCGAGTCGTGAGTCATGAACTGCGACTCCATTTTCGGCTGAAACAAGTAATACGGTTCAACTCATAAGTTTAAGCAAGAGCGCTGAGCAACCAACGAGAACCGAGACAATTTTTCTACTCAAAATGGCTTGAGAACCAAATTCAAGGAGTTCTGAGGTGGTCGAGACCCGATTTACCACTGTTATTAAAAAACGTCTCAAATCAGCCCGAGTTACCAGAGATTCAGACTGTGGCGAGAGAGGCATAAAGAAACAGATCATCTTCCTGGACATGGTTCTGTCCACTTCGTACATGCATAAGTTTCACCAGCAGTAAAACAGTCCCTCCAGCACCATGGCTGATGGTTGGTATCAAGCAGTTTTCTTGGAACTGAATATCTCGCCTTTTCAATTCCAAGTATCCTGCTGATCACTGTGACCAAGCAATTCCCTTTTTGCATCATCCGACTTTACACCTTCCCCCAGAAACATTTCTCTCGCCCACATGATTAGCCACAAACTTCAAATAATCCTGAAGCTTCATTCTTGCATGGCAACCTCTCAACCCACAGCAGTGTAAAACCCAGTGGATGGTGACACTTGTGTCCCACCAGCTTTTTCTTGGTGGTTCATGGATTGCATTTGACTATCCAGACCAGACTGACAGAAATAACCCAGATATGATCTTCTGCTGTTGTAGCCCATCCACCTCAAGCAGCCAAATGTGCACCACAACTGTCACAATAAGTAGTTATTCGAGTTAGTGTAGCCTTTGCTCTGGATAAGCTCAAACCAGAAGAGAGCTGCTGTTCAGTGGATGTTTTCTGCTTTATCGCACCAGTCTATGTAAACTCTAGAGACTGCTGAAAATCCTAAGAGATCAGCAGCTTATAGAAATATTCAAACCAGCCCATCTGGCACCAGCAATCTTGCCATGGTCACACAACTCAATGGAACCGTTTGTGACAATCAGCTGCCCTAAAATACAATTTTTTCCCCCCACCTCACATTATTATCTTCTCATCACTGGGAAACGTGTCCATTCTTTGTCATGACATACACCCAAACCTTACAGCTGTGCCAGGTAAGACTGTCTCAGTTTTATACTGCCTATGTAACATTAATGGGTGTTGTACTGTATTGCCAGAGGTCACATTCTGGAAAAGCTTCTGGGTTTCTCATTCTACTATTTATGCAAGGACCCCACTATACTCAGCACACATGTGGTGATTGATATCAGCCTAAAACACTTGCTCATCACATCGGATACATTTCCAATCTGAAAATATATACTGATACAATATAAATACGTTTTTTTAATAACATCACCTGGATAACCCATACAAATAGGCAACGAACCTTTTGAATCGGGGTGTAGTGAATATGTTAGAGGGACCAATCACATTCTACCCAAATGTGCATTTCAGGCATTAAGAGGAAAACATCAGCGTTCTATATAATTCAACAATGTTATTTATGAAGTCTTTGCAGTTTCATATTCAATTTCTGTCACGTCAAGTGCACAAGCACTCACCAGTTGTTCGACATTACAATGGAAATCCAACAATACACATATATTCCCTCCGATACACAAGCAATAGGGAGTACAATACTCTCCCCCAGATGTTGGGCATCTGGGCAGCAACCAGCTGACTGAGCTAAGCAGCAGCGCCCTCAGCCTGCCAATGGACTGATCTTTTTTTTTTCCACTTTCACTAGGTTATTCAAAACATTACATGACATATTCAACAGGTTATTTTAAAATAAGCTTTGTGTTAAGGATGTTGTCCAGCTGTTGGTTAATGTTCGTGTTTAAACATGTTCGTGTACGACATGCATTCAACTCTTCGCTTTACGATACATCCGACTTGCAACGAGTTTATTAGCAATGATGCACTTCTTCCTTGTTAGTAAACCATTGACTTTATCCTTCACTTTGCCTCGTCTTTTCCATTAATGCCAAACCTTCCTATTTCTGTATGCACAGCGTCGTATGAACTTTAAACACCAGCAGCATCAGGGCAACTTGTGGATCAATACATTATCGTGGAAGATAGAGAGACTGCAAGCCTGTGTCAATCACAGGTTGCGTAGCATGAGCAAATGCTAGCTCCTCAGGCAAATACGGACAAAATCATCCTCACAGGGTAAATCAGACTAACTTAGGTCCCACGTTACACCTCAAACACACCAGATGTATGTTGTCGTTCATGCTCGGATCCCCTTGTCGCTTGAAGGAAGAAACGGGAGAGGTTCACAGGTAGAAGAAAGAAACACGTGAGCCTGGCACCGTGCTAAATAAACACACGCGGATTCAGTAGCGCCACCGCAGCTCTCGCTCCACTTTAGGGTTGCTACGACGTTTTATGTGCTATTTCAGACCGATGTGAAACTCACCACGTCTCCTGATTGCTGAACTTCTTGGTGATGACTTTGCCCAGCTCGAGTCCGAGCCGATCAGCCACTTTCTGAGACAGATCGTGGTGCGAGCTGCCGCTAAACAGCACGATGTTCGGCATGCTGAAACACACGCTCAGAGTGCACACGCGAAAGGTCTGCCGTACAAGAAGTGCACAAATCCCCCAACGCAAGCGGCTGTGTAGGTTAAAGTGGGCAAAAAGTGCAGAGCTGCATTCTAACCAAGCATGGCCCAGCGCTTCTCAAAGGAAAGGCAACTACAGGAAGTGACGTCAGAGACTTACCAGCAGACCTGGCTCAGTTTGCTAACAAACGCCAGCGCACATGATGTTGAAATGCTCCAAGAGCGTTAAGCCATTTAGTCTTGTAGGCTATATTAGTGACCGTAAAGAACATTTTTATTTATAAAACTACAAAAATGGTGCTGGGTGTAATATTAAGTAGTTTCTAGCAAATACTGAATGACCAGAGCTGTTTAATTCCTGGATGCACCACGAGAAAGGGATGGCAACTCACACACAAATGGTTAATAAAGTCAGCTTCAAAGTATCTAGTATTTATATATGTATTTGCAACAATAGTGACCAATGTGATGACACCGTGCCTTTATACACTGCTAAAATAATTACAGGAACACTTTTTTAATCAAACTATAGCATCAACTCAATTCAACTTCTGGGAGAGTGTTTCTCAATCCTGGTCCTGGCGCCCCACCACTCTAACTCACCCACCCACTTTAACTCAATAACGGGCTTGTTAATGAGCTGAGTAGTTGGATTAGGTGTGTTGGGAGCAGGTAAACACTAAAACACACAGAGCAGTGGGGCACCAGGACTGAGAAACACTGTTCTGGGATACTTATCTGGTCAGTTAAGTAGCAGTGAGTGTTACTCAGTGAGGTTGTTAATCCGTTTCAGCTGCTTTGGTGTTAATGAAATGAACAAGGGCACTAGAGGAGCAACAATGAGACGACCCCCAAATCAGGAACGGTTTAATAGGTGGAAGCCATTGACATTTTGTCCCACCTCGTCTGGCTGATTTTTCACTAGCTTTGCAGTTGACTAGGGTCAGCATCACTGCCAGTACCACGGTGCGGTACCTGGACCCTACAGAGGTTGCACAGGTAGTCCAAGTCCTGCAATACGTGCCATTGCCAAAACATTTGCTGTGTCTCCCAGCACAGTCTTAACAGCATGGAAGAGATTCCAGGACACAGGCAGTTATTCTACGAGAGCAGGACGTGGCCAAAGAAGGTCCTTAACCCTTCAGCAGGACCAGGATTTGCTCTGCAAGGAGGAACAGGATGAGCACTGCCAGTGCCCTACAAAATGACCTCTGGCAGGCCACTGGTGTGAATATGTCTGACCAAACAATCAGAAACAGACTTCATGAGGGTGGCTTGAGGGCCCGACGTCTTGTAGTGGGCCCTGTGCTCACTGCCCAGCACTGTAGAGCTCGATTGGCATTTGCCATAGAACAGCATAAGTGGCAGATCCACCACTGGAGCCCTGAGCTTTTTACACATGAGAGCAGGTTTCACCTGAGCACATGTGACAGACGTGACAGGGTCTGGAGATGCCATGGAGAACGTTATGCCGCCCGTAACATCATTCAGCATGACCAGTTTGGTGGTGGGTCAGTGGTGGTCTGGGGAGGCATATCCCTAAAAGGACGCACAGACCTCTAGAGGCTAGACAACGGCAGACTGGGAAGAGTGAATCTACAATAGGCAAGCAGGTTGGTGTGAATAAATCAATGTTGGGAGAAAATGGAAGACATAAACGATCATTGATAATCTCCCTCGATCTGGGGCCCCACGCAAGATCTAACCCAGTGGGGTTAAAATGATCATGAGAACGGTGAGCAAAAATCCCAGAACTACACGGAAGGACCTGATGAATGACCTGCAGAGAGCTGGGACCAAAGTAACAAAGGCTACCAATAGTAACACACTACGCCGAGATGGACACAGATCCTGTGAAGCATGAGGGTGGAAACATCATGCTTTGGGGCTGTCTTTCTGCAAAGGGGACAGGACGACTGATCCGTGGTAAGGGAAGAATGAACGGGGCCATGTATCATGAGATTTTGAGCCAAAACCTCCTTCCATCAGTGAGAGAATTGAAGATGGAACGTGGCTGGGTCTTCCAGCATGACAATGATCCCAAACACACCGCTCGGGCAATGAAGGAGTGGCTCCGTAAAAAGCATTTCAAGGTCCTGGAGTGGCCTAGCCAGTCTCCAGACCTCAACCCCATAGAAAATGTGTGGAGGGAGTTGAAAGTCCGTGTTGCCCAGCAACAGCCCCAAAACATCAGTGCTCTAGAGGAGATCTGCATGGAGGAATGGGCCAAAATACCAGCTACAGTGTGTGCAAATCTGGTGAAGACTTACAGGAAACATTGACCTCTGTCATTGCCAGCAAAGGTTAGGTTACAAAGTACTGAGTTGAACTTTTGTTATTGACCAAATACTTATTTTCCACCATGATTTACAATTAAATTCTTTAAAAATCCTACAATGTGATTTCCTGGATTTTTTCTCATTTTGTCTCTCATAGTTGAAGTGTACCTATGATGAAAATTACAGACCTCTCTCATCTTTCTAAGTGGGAGAACCTGCACAATCAGTGGCTGACTAAATACTTTTTTGCCCCACTGTATAAGAAGTTTGATGACTGCATAAGATAAATGTATTAATTCAGTATGGAACAGTTTATCACACTGGTAACAATTGTGACCAACCATAAAATGTTGTTTAATGTTCTGCCCTCCCCAATTAAAAAAACACCAGCATATGGTAAAGAAGAATGTTCAGGAACTTCATAATAATCTGCAAGGGCAAACAATGATGTAAACTCAGTTCAACTAGAAAGACTTATATGATGTTGTGAAAGAAAGCACCAGTTATAAAAACATGTTTTTATAGCTGTTATAACAATTAAGATCTTATAATACTCTAAATGAAAGAAAATAACTGGGCAAGCCTCTCATATTTGGACTGGGACTTATATTTATTTGGATCCAGCACCTCTGCATTTTATATAGAAAATAAAATGAAAATAAGCCATATTAATAAAACATTTAAATTAAATTAAATTTATTTGTGTGTAACCTTCTTTCCAAAAACCCAAATGGCTCATTTTCTTTGTAACTGGACTGTGACTGCAGTCCTAACATAATTAGGTCATCGGAAGTTTGTGTGGAGCAAATTAGGTGGAGCACTTGTGTTATGTTCCGGGACCTTTTCACTCCATGTGCCCACTTGCTGGATCACTCCATGCTCAGTGTTCTCTCACCTCCTGATTTACAAATTAAACCCTGGTCATTACAGGCCTGCAATGCATGTAGCATGCATGTAGTAAGTGCATTTCTGGCACTTTCCTGAATCCCACTGTCAGCTCACTCAATCTCTGAGTCGAGGATCCCATGTATTCCTGCATGGCTGGCCAAAAATTATCTGGGCATGCCAGACCTGCAGTACGTGCAGTATGAGCTGTTGAGGAAACCACACCCACCCTGCTCATAGGTGTGGAAGTTGCTGTCACCAACATGGTGTTTGTGTTTTGGATGGTGGTATGCTGGTTCATTAGTAAGGCCGTATGAGTGCCGTGTTCTATATCGGTGCAAGTTGGTTAAAGCTGGTCAGTGTGAACCTGAAAGATCTTGCTGGTGTTGATGGAAATGATGGTTGAAGAACATACAAATGTCCAAAATACAGCAGGCATAACTGTTAATAAAAAACAGTACACATTTGCCTCATGCATTGTGCTTAAAGCAGCCCACCCACCACAGTTCCCATGGTGGTCCAAGCTACTTTAGGCAGGTCAATGCTGATCCTAGATTATTTATATAGAACAACCTACATGGTTTTCCAGTTACTGGTTCACCAGTATATACTTGCTGGTTCGGTTTGTGGTCCAGCAAGTCTTTCCAGTAAAGCTGCCACTATCCCAGCATCAAAATACTAGTGACCTGCATGCTCACAATCCCATAATTCTATACTAGTGACCAGCATGGTCATTAACGCAGAATATCAGCACTGCTGTAAAGTGCTTAATTAATGAACATGAAATAATGGAGGTGTTGCTAATGGGAGTAACTCTATGTGTTTTTTTCTTTATTTATTTTAATGTCACATTAGCATCAATGGCTATTCACGGCAGGAGCAAGATAATATTGATACTGGTCAAACACAAAGACAAGCTGGGAGCAGTTTAGAGTGACCAGCTGACCTAATGCATGCCTTTGGAATGTGGAAGGAAACCACAGTACCTGGAGTAAACCCATGCAGACCACCCTAACCAACATGCTTCCCATGTGTGTATTCTAAATAAAGCTGCTGGAAGCAAAGGGTGGTCCTACTGCCTATTAGAACCTGGATATTAATATAGCACGTTGTTATCTGTTTTCCATATCAGTGACTTGTGGACACTTCCAACCTTGTATAACCACGCAGCTAGTAGGCCAGCTAACTGCTAATGAAGTAGG
>JAJAGP010004627.1:0-45995 GCA_025084515.1 Ancistrus triradiatus
TTAAGTCATTTTATTATTATTCATATTATTTGTCATATTACACATTTTATTTGAAACAATTTTAACATCTGTTTTATGTTTTTTAAATGAATAAATACATCAAATATAAACATTTACTGTAAGTAAAATTTCAAATTAAAATACTTAGCCAATTTAAAAACAGACCATATTACCCCTAGAAATCTGTGCATGTGCTGTATATCTTGTAAGGTGAAGTAAATACTCAAGAATGTCATCTCTGTCCTCCTCTTGCAAAAACTGTGTGAAAATAATGATGATAAAATAATACGCACACACAAATCTACATAGGCTGCTTTCATAAGATGGCCTCTGGCGTACATCCTGGTCAGTCTGCCTACCTGTGCTGGACATCTTTGCTCCTGACACTGTGGTGGCTCCTATTAAGGAGATAATACATCTCTTTTTTATTCAATTTCAGATTAGACACCTGAGTCCAAAGTCCTCCATTAGCATCAAGCACCACGTTTTCCACAAATACACCATGTTGTGCTGTATGTGAAACGTAACTGTCCCCAGTCATATATAAACATCTGGTCTGTCTGAATTATACTACAAATGTGAGTAAGGGATGTGTGCTTATGCCCTGTGCTGAACTGGGACCCTGTCTAGAATTGGTTCCTGCCTTGTACCCTGTGCTGCTGGTTTGGCCCTGGCTCCCTGAACCACATTTTATTATTTTACAGTTTATTCATAACTTGCAATTAAAACATCAGTCAACCAATTAATGAAATTTAACAGCCTACAAATACAACTAAGAGCACATATTTATTTATTTTCTTTTAAAACAAGTCTCCTTTTCCTAGTTGCTATGTTACCGGTCAGTACCACACTGAAACAGTTGCTATTGGCTGGCTCATCCCGTTTCTATCAGCATGATTGGTTAATCTGACTGTCAGACAGAAAACTGACCAATCACAACTGTGCCCGCCTCTCAGCCGCTCAAATCTGTATATATTACGTCTGTTTGAGGGGGCGTGCTGCTGCCGGACATGGAAGCTGTTACTGGGGTCGGTGCGCTAATAATGGCTGTTATTTGGATTATTTTCTATGTAGCTAAATTTTATTTTGAGTGAATTGGAGCGGAGAAATAAAAACTGGAATACTGACACAGAGATGTAAAGGCGAGCCGGTAGAGAGAAGCCACGTGGTGTGAGAAACTGTTAAAGCTGCTGAAGAGTAATTCTGCACATTAAGAGTTTTAGCAGCAGGTGATGGACATTTTGTAACCTGCAGAAGGTAAGAAACTCTGTGTTTGTATTTTGTGCTGCTTTATCAAGAAGTAGTGTGTTATAGTGAGATGTTAACCGCGATATTTCACTTGTGGTACAGATTCAGGTCTTTCTTTCTGGTACGGAGTTAGATAAGATAATCATTTAGGGTGACCATATTTTCATTTCGGAAAACCAGGACACATTGTAGCCTGGTTTATGTTAACATTTCCTGTAATGAATGAATTGCACAATGAAAGAAATAATGTCTCATCTAAACATCCCTCACTTAATAACAAAAGTTAACAATGCCTCTCAACTCCAAATTACACATGATACTCAGTTACCCTCAATAATGAACGAAATATTGTCTGTTCTGTAGGCTATTGTAAAAAAAAAAAAATAATAATAATAACAAATGAACTAATTAACAATCAGCTATTGGAAAAAATAAATTAACAAATTAGCCAATTAACAAAAAAATACCTCTTGTGTATTAGCAAAAACACAAAAATACCAACAAAAATATCAATAGACCATCTTTACTTTCCTGCTTAATCCTCATCTTCCTTTTCGTCTGGTTTTTCCTCCTCGTCCTTCTTTGTCCATTTATATTTTGCTGTAGAGCTGATCTTTCTCAGCAGTTTCTTGTGGCTCAACACATGCGTATGAAAGTCCTTGCAAGACATATTTTTGAAATTGTATTGCACAAATAGGATCCCTTTCAATGATTCAACTGAGAGCTGGTTCCTCTCCTTTGTCCACTGGCTCTGCATCAGTGAAAAAACTCTCTCTACAGTTGCATTGTGAGGAGGAAGTGCAAAAACAAACTGTGCAATCTTCAGCAGTTCTGAGTAGCATCCAATGCTTTTGGCCTTCTCAAAGTATTTGGTCCACTTCTGGTGCACCTGCAGGACCATGAATTCGTCATCACCACTGCAGCTTTCTATGAATATTCTCAGATTAGCAACTTGATCAAAGCATTTAACATCATCAATTGGCACCCCCTTTTCTCCAAGGTACTTGATGCAGGCCTCCACATCATTCCACTTTGGTGGCTCACTCATGTCCATCCACATGAATGGTGAGAACTCCTCCATAGGTGTCATCCACTTCTCCAGATACTCCAAACATGAACTGTACATGCCAAGCACATCAGCTATGAACTTGTTACAGCCCTCTTCAAGTCCTTCTCTGCGATTATTGGCAGAGTTCCTTAACTTTGAGGGACATGAACTTGTTGTCTCCGTTCAATAAGAACGTTGTGGTGTTGCCTCAATATTTTCTTAACCTCCATGAGGAGTTGTTTCCCGTTCCAATTTCGAATGTGATTGTGGCAAGAGGGACATGAGTGATGGCATGTGCCACAGTAGATCTCCATAAATGGATTTTCAAAAAAATCCCTTGATCATTCATGGGTGGCTTGTCTGAGACGAAAAGACTGCTTTAAAGCAGGGAAACATCTGCAGCATCCTCTCTATGCCTGGGAAAACAGAGAGGAGCCAACTGGTCTTGCTGTGTGACAGCATCATCCTGTATCAACATCCACAAAAATCGCAATACTCTGTGAGGGACTCTCTTTTTCCCATCCCTTACCACCCTTTCACCCCCCTCCCCCCCCTTTGGGCGCACAGTGGAAATGTGGGAAGTACTGGTAGGATTAAAATTTATATTTCTCAATGTCCACGTCAAGTCGGCTGCCCCGTGATGGACAAGGTGTTAAGAATATGTGCGGGCAACCTACACCAATCAATGTTTGTTTTGTAGCATTCTCTTCAAATTGCAAAATACATTATTTCCCCCTTCGTCACGACGGGTTTTCACCCAAAAATTAGTGTTGCAATTGTCGCCGGTAAATGCGACGCATTTGGGAAGCCAAATTGATTTTACAATGTTCCATTAGGTTAATTGGCGATGGTGGTTGAGTCTCGTTTGGTGTATCTTGCACTCGAATTAGTTTACTCTGCAACACCACCCTCCTTCCAGTCAAAGTACCTAATTATATGGGGAAGATTCACCGCACCGTGATTACTCCATCAGGACTGACAACACAAAATTGGGATGTTTTTGGAGCGATAATGCGCCACTTCAACAGAACTGAGGTGCCAGAACACGTCAACAATAAGCCTGCGTCTTAGTTCGGGCAAACTAAACTTTTGGTCTGTGTTGATCGGGGAGGGTTTTCTTTCAAACATGAACTGTGCAGTCCATAGACGATAACGTGTGATGTTTCACTGTGTGAAAGGACCATGCAGCCTCGACTGCATTCATGCATCCTCGTTCCCTGGTTTGACAAGTACTGTGTGGATCGAGCTAGCCACTATTCTCGCCTTCGGGGACAGCTGTTTTATGCTTCTCGGTGTCCAGTGGGTTTTCAGATCCCTTTGCACCTCCCATGGACACGATACATATTGCCTGCTTTGCACTCTGTGCACAAGGCTTCCCATTTTCTCGACCGGTCTGAAAGAGGGGAAACTCTTTTGTAAATCGTCGGTAAATACTACACTTGCCGCTTCGGCATGTTGCTTGCGTAACTGGACTGCTATATTCTGAGTAAGAACAGGCTGCCCTCACTGATGCGGGATCAGGATTACTACCCACGCAGCGCCGTGACGCAGGCCCTAGTGCCTGTAAATTATGGTTCAATGAAGGTCATTAAAAACCAGGACATTTCCTCACCTTTAAAAAAAAAAAAAACCGGGACGACGGGACAGGACGTGAAATACGGGAAGGTCCCGGTAAATACGGACGTTGGTCACACTAGATAATCATAGGGTCGAAATGCATTTTTCGTTTTTCAGTTCATCATGGGAGATCTAAAGAACTGTTTGCGAATAATTGGTTGATATTATAAAAAATTTACATCTAAATAAATTACATAAAGAGGTTAGATCCAAATAGTGGTGTGTGATTTGTATTTGTTAATGACGTGAAAAAAAATTCTCCCCACTTTAACTGAAACACGGAAAATCTTATAGATGTCTCACCCCCTATTCCCCCCCCCCCCCTTTACCCTCTTCTCCCCTACTCCCCCCCCCCCCCCCCGTTTATTTTTGTATTTCTTCAAGTCTTCAGCTGTGGAGATTTCAGTAATATTATATTAAGCTTATATCTTATAACAATTCGAAGAAACCTTTCTACTGTTAACCACTACAGTAGTTTAAATATTACTATTGTAAGGCTACAGGCTTTCAACGTTACTTTATATATTGAAACATTAAACATTATCACTGCAAGTTAAAGTCTGAGATGATTTACACACAGTTTATCAGCACTTGGATGTCGGAATCTGGCTGAGTTTATTGGTTTAATTGCTGGTTTTATCAATGCTTTGGTGACTATTTAGGTTCTTTTACATCCGTATATAAAATCAATCCAAATCAGATTGGGATTAGTGATGAATTATGATTGTATTAAGACGAAGTTGCAGATTATCCGCAGCAGTGAGCCTCCATACCGTATGGTCACCGCCATGTTTGTTTACATGCCGCTCACATGACCTGCTCACGTGATCTAATACAGTCATGTTCTTGAGTCACGAGCCCGGTGTCCCCGTGAAGACAGAGAAAAAGACAAATGAACCCTACAGATGGTTCTGCTTAATACGAGCTGATGTAGAGAATAACGTCCTTCTCATTAGCATCTACACGGAAGCCTCTCCATTATAGTAAAAACACCGCTAGACACTTCACAGACTGAACAGCCGCTGACTGGAGTTACTTCCGACACCAAATGTAGCGGAGCAGTAGAAATGAACAACACGCATCACCGCAGCCATTTTCATTAACTGTTTATTGTCAAACAAATACATAGCATCCACACCAACCGCCACAGCAGTCCCATATCGCCCGCCTCTATCTCCCACCGACCAATTAACACACAGAGAAGCAGCAGCCCGCATCCATGATTGGTTGAGAGCTGAAGGGCTGTGTCTCATCACACGTTGTTCACTACACACTTCGTTCAATATACACAGTTACTGGAGTACTAACGTAGCACACTATTTAGTCGGTAGTATGAGATTTGTAACAGAGAAGCTCATCGGTATCTGATAGTATTGAATGTTAAAATAAAATGTCTGATCCTGAAGTATAAACACGCAGTCTGTAATTCACTCCTGATTATCGTACTTGAACTATTCTGAACCTAACATAAAACAAACGGGGTAAACCTGTCTGTGTGTGTCTGTGTGTGTGTCTGTGTGTAAACATATATAATTATTGTAAAAATATAATCCTGAAGTACAGTGCAAACATATTTACAAAATTATTGGAAGTATTGCTACTCTGTTATGCCCTCAAAGTAAAAAACGTAATGTAATAAGAAACCAGATTTTTTTTTTGTTTTTTTGACGTAACTATTGTCGTTCATTAACAAATTTTATCTATATCAAGATCTTCTTAAATGAATGTGCCCTTAATATGATCAGAGGCCATTTTAATCAACTAAAGTAACAAATAAATAAGACCCCATGAACATGCCATATAAACTTTTTTAGCAAAATATTTTTTTGGTGAAATATTGACCATACCTCTGGTCTACTAGGTTAGCTGAGTCCTAGTTTGAATACCAGACGTGCCTTCAGGCTTCAGGCTGAATACCAGACATGCAGCCATGATTGTTTAGTTCTGAGGAAGGGGATGCTGTCTGGGGAATCCTATGTACTGGCATCTTGTCCAGGATACACTCATGCCTGCACCCTGACCAGATAACAGCAGGGTTATAATGTGAAAAGCATAAAGCTTTACTATTTTAACTTTTTACAAATATGCAACATGTATCTGTTGTTGTTTCCATCACTAGCAGTTAACAGGTCAGAGCTTTTGTTTGTGCTGTAGATTCTGCAGCCCTAAGGTACAACCCTATACTGCATAATGACATGATTGTACCTGATAACCATCATAAACCTTCCTACAGTTTCTCATCATCAATGATGTTTATACTAATAGTACCACAGAAAGAACAGAGAGAGTTAAATGGCTGTGCCTTCAGGTCACTACAACTAGTTCTCAATAAACCCGGTGATGTCATGGAAATAACCGTGCAAACTGACTGCTTACATCTTCTCAGCAATGTTTTTTTAAACAACGTATACAGAAATAGTTTCTGATGCATTCAAGTTGTGAAATGACTTCAAGAATACAGGAAGTGTGTTTTTAACCCAAACTGCTGCACGATCACTCAGTCATTAGTGCAGCAGGATGGAGCTCAGTCCCATCACTGTGATGCTCTGTGAGTAAATGTGTTGTATTTTCATTACATTGATTGATGCTTGTTAGATGAAATGAATAATGAACAGTTGGAGGTTCCTGACTTATTAGGTTGTATGTGATTAAATGTAGCTGAGGAGTGTAGAGTTTTAGTTTGAGCTCATATTTCATTTTTGCTTGTTCAGTGTGTTTTTCAATTGTGCATAAATCAACTCAGTAACTGGATGTTGGTATCTTGGTGTGTTTAGTACTTTAATTGTTGGCTGTATCAGTGCTTTGGTGATTATTTAAGCGTTTTTACATTTGTGGTTCTTTTGCATGCATATGGTTATATTTTCTGCATTCTAACATGTGGTAGCAGCAGTGGTGGTGCAGAACTGGGCTCTCGTAGCTCTTAGTGTCGGTCTGACAGAGATCTGTGACAGGTACAAAGGAAGTCATGTGACTGATTGTACATGAGAGTGATTCACATTCACACAAACTCTGTTTGCAGAGATATGAACAGATTTTATTGTAAATCCACATGTGCCTTTAAGAACGATATAAAGTTGACATTGTGCTCCCACATTATAGTTAAACTTTGTTTTATCTGTTCTATGTAAAAATAATCAAATATATATGATTAAAAAACAGCAGAAACAATTACAAGTTAAAAATACTCTCCAAAAATGTGATGTCTGTATTGAGGTGATCCAGAAAGGCTACATTAACATTACAAACCGGAGCTATTTTCCTACACGTACCAACATTGACCACTAGGGGCAGCTCGTCATAATCTTCACTATAATTTAATAGGGTACTGAGGGCTCTGATCCTGCTAATTAAGAGTTGGACCTCACAAAACATTCCGGGGGACGAAAAATGTATACATATCCTTTTTCCCCTGTAACTATAAATATTACAATATTCACTCCTGGAAGAATACGATTTCAAAAATTGGACCATACCGTTTGTCGTCTGCCCGATTTACTCCAATCATTCGTCGCGTCTTCATTAAAGTTGCAGATAGTTGTGCAAGGCATAGGAAGCATTGTATGTTAAAGTACTGTAAGTATTTAGCCATTTAACTTATTTAATAGACTTTACTGTCTTTGAGTTTATGCATTACATTGTGTTCAGCTGGTATGGATGAATTTTAGCATCAGCTAGTTCCAGCTTGGTTGATGGTACAGTTTAGCTAACTGACGTTATATTCTGCCCTTTCATTTCTTTTCCAGTGTTGGCTTGGCATTTCATTAGCAATATCCACTCACTGCTCACTTTAATAGCTACAGCCCATTGTTTATACACTCACTGTCCATTTTATGAGTTCCTCTTACTAGCTTTTATTACAGGCTCCCTCTGTTTTCACTCAGGAATTCAGGGCTTTTACCTGGGTGGCTGGTTGAACAACATTAATCCAT
The DNA here is from genome assembly GCA_025084515.1 of Ancistrus triradiatus. Classification (NCBI taxonomy): domain Eukaryota; kingdom Metazoa; phylum Chordata; class Actinopteri; order Siluriformes; family Loricariidae; genus Ancistrus; species Ancistrus triradiatus. The sequence continues at coordinate 7,843 of JAJAGP010004627.1, forward strand.
GTGTGCTGAAGGCTGGATAATTGTGTTCGTTCAAATGTATGACTGCTTTCTTGAACTCATTACATACAGTTGAAACTTGTTATAATTAGGACATGGAGATGTCAGTTTAAGATAAGACTGATTGAACAGAAGATTTTTACATTAGGCTACTTACACATTTATGGTGAAAGAGCTTTCAGTGTTGTAGGTCCAAAGTTAGGAAACTCTCTCCCTCTGTATCTCCACATGTGCTCATCAGTGTCTATCTTTAAGAGAGATTTATAGACATGTCTTTTTAAGCTTTCTTTTCTGAATGTGCAGTTTTTGACATTGCATTTTGTTTTATTCCTTTGATTTTTACTGTTCTCATAGGATATGCCTCATTCTTAGTGTTGATGTATTACATTGTGTTTCGGGTGTTACAGCACTGTTGAACAAGATCAACCACAAACATTATTCCTGCACAATCTAATTGGTAGTTTTTGATTAACTCACAGTTTTTCAGTGTTTGGAGAACATTTCTTCTGTCTCGTCGTCTTTCCGGACTTTCCACTTTTCTTTTAACTTTTAAGAGTTAAGATGCTTTATGAATAACTCTTAACTTTACTAGGATCTACTCGTGTAACTTTGAGAGGGAAAAGCCCACAATTCTAAGATTTTTCTTAGAATTTCGTCACTAGGAGCATCTCTTGGCACTAAGAATCTTTGATTATGGCCCCTGCATAGTACCAGGAAATGGAGGAGAGCAGGAAATAAAACGAGGGACATTTCTCACCCTAATAATCTATTCTGAAAACCACCATCAGAAAAGCAATTCCACACTCTGATACAAAAAAGAAAAAAATTGCACGTCGTGGAAACCACAGGCTAATTCTGTTCTTTACCAGGCTGGAGATCTATTAGTAATCACCACAGTGCTAACCTGCCAGTGAGAATTGTTGCACTAAATGTTTTATGAATAATTTGCTACCTTTGTTTCTGCACTAGATAATTGCTTATTATCATTTCCCACAGTTAGGCCTAAAGTGTGTACTATCAACTCCACTCAGTGTAGTGATGGGTGATATGATGGTTTTTAGATTGTGAATAATTAAAATGTCTCCATGAAAGGCCTTAACAGAGAGAGATTTTGTTACTTGCACTAGAACACTGACAGCGTTCCAAAACACTACTCTATTTGCAGCTCAGCTAGTGTTATTCCCATTTATTTGGCAACGTAGCAACACACAGGAGCCAAGACTGAATAAAAGAATAATCTTTTAATTTGGAACTGGACTACATTTTAATCAACGTACAGAACATTTTCTATGTACACTGATCAGCCTTAACTTTAAAACAACTGACATGTGAAGTGAATTATACTGACACTGTGATGTTCTTCCTTGAAAGCTGGGTCCTGACTCATGCAGATGTTACTTTAATGTGTATCAATTACACATTAAAGTAAACATTATTGCAGACCAAGTACACGCCTTCATGGCAGCACTATTCTCTAATGGCTGTGGTCTCTTCAGCAGGACAATGCTCCCATAACACTTTGTTCAGGAATGGTTTGAAGAACATGACCAAGAGGTGACTTGGCCTCCAAATTCCCAAATTTATATAACACAACATTGATATTTTCGGACTTTGGGACACATTTACTACAAAAAGGATCTAACCACTCAGCACATTCCACCGAACAACAGGGGTGCAGTCTCAGTTCCTGCTTTAAAATACAGGGGGTGGCTAAAGTAAGTCTGTGTCTAAGGCCAAAACTTTGTTTTGGTAATGATATAAAACATGAAACACCATTTTTTATTAGTAATATGTTTAATTTAAACCTTAAACTCGTTGTAAATAATTTACTTGAACACAAAGGTCTTTGACAGAATGCATTCAATTGTAGTTATTTTACACAAGTTAACATTTTATGGGCTCCAGCTCAGTACGACCCTTTAAAACAATTTACTTACCCTTGATAATGTGTCATATTACTGCATCATTTCATCTGTTTGTCTCCCATTGTCTAGTGCTGACTGGATTCTTCCACTCTACACAAACTCAACATGTTTCAGGTACTCTTTATTTTTGGAAAATAATTTTATTAATTGTGATACATGTTTTAGGTACACTGAAGTAATCCTGATTTATATCTTTTCTGAATATGTAGCTTTACTTGGTGGTTAATTGAGCTTTACCATATTTTTTGGGCTATAAAGCGCACCGGGTCATAAGGCGCATTAAATGAAACAAAACTCCTAAGTTCCGTCAGAAGCTCAGTTTGGTCTTTACCTGGCGCAGGGCGTTTTCTTGCTTCCTCCACTTCCGTATCATTGATTCGTTAATGTTGAATTCTCTGGCAGCTGCTCTATTTCCATGTTGTACTGTGTGACTGATAGCATTGAGTTTGAAATCTGCTTCGAAAGTGAATGAATGAATGCACATACCCTAATGCTGAAGCACATACCGTTTTACTCCACGATGCTCCTGACTACGGTTGCCGTAAGCTTCGTAACCTACCAAGGCCGTGCTAAAACATTTTGACAGATTTATGAGCGCCGTGTACCATCTACAGTCGGTTCTAGGTCAGAAAGCACAACCAGAATTAATTCATACATTAGACGCACTGTCGATTTTTGAGAAAATAAAAGGATTTTAAGTGCGCCTTATGGTCCGAAAATTACGGTAGTTATGAGGATTCAGCAGGACAACATACCGAGGAGCTTAAACACAAATAAGTGGAGCTAATCATTAGGTGATAATGAATATGCTAGAGATGCACCGATCGATCGGCCGGTCACCGGAATTGGTCGGGTTTCAGTGCAATCGACTGTGATCGGTAATCGGTCCTTATAACCGATTCTTTGCCGGCCACAGATAGCCGCCCTTCCGCACCGCAGGACAGCGCCAGCGCCACAAACACAGCCACACATGAAAAACACAATGCTTTCACCAACATTAATTCACAATATAATTCTAGATTAAATAGAGTTCGAGCTTTAAACTGTGTGTTTGTTTATGAGACAGATCGGTGCTGACACGCGCTGATGATGAGGACGTGTTAGATTTCAGTTGTGCTCCAATGCTACTACGAAGTGCACTAAAGAGCCTCTTCCTATATAGGGCAGTACTAGTGAGGGAGCAGTGATGTAGTGTTATTTAGGTTACAGCCATGTCTTCATCGTTCTTGTTCTTCTCAGTAAGTGAGCAGAACCACAGGGAATAGGGTGCTGAGAGGGGTAAATACTTGTAACTGGAAAAATATAGAAGTCTGTGTGTGGATATTGTGTTTTCCTATAGTAATAATTTTTTATAATGTTGCATCCTTGTGAAAGTCATACCAGCAAAAACAGAGAAACTTCTGACATCCTTTTTTATTACACAGTCTGTATACTGACATACAGGTCCAGGTCATCATCTGTCCAATCATTGCTGCTGAAAATACGGAGCTCTAAAAAGGAACTTGGCTAGGCTTGTATGCAGAGGATTATTAAGCTAGTTTTTTAAAACTTACAATGCCTACAATTTTTTAAACTATTTTTTTAGTCATATTAGCTAATTATAGGGAATTCAAGACAATTTCACTTATTTATATAATTGTGTTGTGGATTTTTTAAGACTACAAAGCTAAACACCCCCACTCACATCATAGATCATTTAAAATGCATTTGTGTTTATTTAAACACAAAGCTGTTGTAGTATTCAGCCTAAGGCTTGTTCAATCTTTCGAATTTCAGGAAAAGTTCAAACAGTAAGGTGTTATAAAAATTCTTAAACTAGGTATGTTAGTTTTTGCTGATTGTTGGAGTATTAACATGACAGTAGCTCAAATGAGTAGCTCCAAAAAGAACATTGCTGCTCATCTGCAGTTTGCTGAAGATCACGTGGACAAGCCAGAAGGCTACTGGAAGAATGTTTTGTGGACGGATGAGACCAAAATAGATCTTTTTGGTTTAAAAGAAAAGTGTTATGCTTGGAGAAAGGACAACACTGCATTACAGCATAAGAACCTTATCCCATCTGTGAAACATGGTGGTGGTAGTATTAAAATCCAGTTTAATAAAAATTTTCCCTAAAAATCCCACTGCACCACCTGAGAATATTCCCACATCCAATACAAGTAATTGATGAATTTTGAAACTAATTAATGAATCTTATGTGACTAAATAGTGTATGGTAACGTAGTATTTGTTTTGCTTTTTCCTTATATAAAGAAAATCCACTTTATTTGTACTTTGTTTATTAGTGCATGAGCTGTGAATTTTCAGATCCTGAAATAGCTATTTCTTATTTGTGTGTAACACATAGAATACAAAGGACTTACTTAACTATACTTATGATACAGCTGTACTGCGCTAAGGTGGCTATTAAACCATAATCCTGTCCTGTCCTGTTTTAATGTGATTTGTTATTTGAAACAATTCTGTTGTTCTGGAAACTGTACTAAAACGAGATTAGTGCATTAAGGAAAGTTATTAAACTAACTGGAGGAAATTGTCAAAATTAATCCAATTCAGCAAGAAAATGGAGGTGCATTTCCAGAACAACTGCTTTAATCTATAAACAATAAGCTCCAGAATTACTAGCACACCAGGTAAACAAGGTTAAAAATCTCTGTTTAATTAACTGCATTTCACACATAATAATGAATTTTGAAAACATAAAATATAATCTTTTATTTGAATGTTTATTAGAAAAACAAATAATTACAAATATATTTTAATGCACTCCAGATGTGCTAAAATATTATTTCTTTGATATAAGCTTGTAGAATTAACATCATTACTTGTATAAAGAAGGAAAATAAATCCAGAAGAGATTTTTTGCAAACCAAAAATCATGAAAAATTTATTAATTAATGTTATGATTTAAATTCTTCTGTTAGCAGGTAAGGGTGTCTAGAGTTCAAACTCTGATATAATAAATTTACTGTTTATGTTGTAAAGAAAAAGTCAGCTTTAACCTTCATCATTGTGCAGACAGAGTAAATGTAGACAATCTCGAAACAGAAAGGGGTCACACAAAGAATTACTGAGAAACATGACTATGAATTTAAAACTTTAAAACTGATGACTGACAGTGATGAGAACCAGCGATCTAAGGACGGGTGGAGAAGTTCAAATCAAAACAATAACAGTATTTCTACGACAGTATATTAATGACAGTTGTTAATTTTTAAAGTTGTTTATATACACTGCTCAAAAAAATAAAGGGAACACTTGGAGTTATATTGTGCTGTTTAAGTGTTTCCTTTATTTTGAGCAGTGTATATATAAATATATATAATATATTATAATATATTTATATATATATACTTGATATATATATATATTAGTATATATATATATATATATAATATTATATATATATATATATATGAGGTTATATATATATATATATATATATTTTGTGTGTGGTTGTGTGTTTGTTGTGTGTGTGTGTGTGTGTATGCTATGTGTCTATATATATATATATATATATATCTATATCTAATATATATATATATAATATATATATATATAATTATATATATATACACACACACACACACACACACACACCACACACACACAACACTATATAGATATATATATATATATATTATATATATATATATATATATATATATATATATATATTATATATCTATCTACTATATAATATATATATCACGCTCAAAAAATAAAAGGAATATATATTATATTAAATATATATATTCATATATATATATTATATATATATAACACACCACACACCAACACAAAAACACATATAATATATATCATATCTATTATCTAGTCTATCTTATATGTGTGTGTTTGTGTGTGGTGTGTGTGTTTGTGTGTTTTGTATGTCTATCTCTCTCTCGTATATATATATTATATTATATCTAAATTATATATAATATATATATATATATACAACAACACACACACCCACACACACACCACACACATATATATCTATCATATATATTATATATATATATATATCATATTATATATATAATGTTGTGTGTGTGTGTGTGTGTGGTGTGTGTGTGTGTTGTGTGTATATTATATATATCTAGATATGTTGTGTGTGTGTGTGTGTGTGTATTATATCTCTCTCTCTCTCTCTCTCCTCATCTCTCTCTCTCCTCTCCTTCTCTCTCTCCTCTCTCTCTCTCTCCCCACACACCCATATATTATCGAAGTGGTGAGGGGTATCATATATATATCTAGATATCTATATATATAATATATATATAGATAGGGTTGTGGTGTGATGCCTGTGGGCTTAGTATAGATATATATATATCTATATATATATACACACACACACACAGCTTGGTTGTGAGTAGATATATCTATATATATATAGCTAATATATATATATCTATATTCTATATATAATATATTATTATATCTATATATAATCTATAATATACACACCCACACATCTCTATATATATATGGGGTATATATATATATATATCTCTATATATCTATCATAATCATAGTGTGTTGTTTATATTATATCACTCTCTCTCTCTTCTCTCTCTCGGTGTGTTGTGTCTCTCTTCTCTCTCCTCTCTCTCTCTCTCTCTGGTGCTCTGTTCTCTCCTCTCTCTCTCTCTTCTAGGGCGGGGGTTCTCTTCTCTGCTCTCTCTGTCTCGCTTCTCTCGTGCTCTCTCCTCTCCTCTCTCTCTCTCTCTGGTCGTTCTCCTTCGTCTCTCTCTCTCTCCTCTCCTCTCTCTCTCTCTCCTCTCTCTCTCTCCCTCTCCCTCTCTCTACTCCCTCTCTCTCTCTAGCGGTGCTCTCGTTAGATCTACATACATATCTCGTTGGGGACTGGTGGGGGTATCTCTCTCATCTTCCCCCACCCACTGGAGGAGTATAGTGACGTAGAATATTTGTGTTGTGGGTTGGTTGTGTGTATTACTCTCTATATCTGGGTCTCTCTGGGGGTTGTCTATCTAGAGTATCTCGTTCGTGTGTTGTGGTTTCGCGCGGCGCGCCGCGGGGGGGGTGGGGGGGGGGGCGCGCGAGGTCGTCGGCAACGGTCGTCCGGTCGCGGTGTGGGGGCCGGGGCGGGCGGGGCGCGGCGGGGGTGTCGAGCGTGGGTGGGGTGCGGGCGGAGCGGTGTTGGTGGGGATTCGCTGTTGGGCTGTCCGTGTTTCGGTCTGTGGTTTTTGCTGGGAGGGTGACTTGTGTTTGTTTGTGGGTTGAGTGGGTGGGGGGGGGGGGGGAGCGCGATGACTTTGGGGTGGGTGTTAGTGTGTGTCGTTGGTGCTCGGGTGTTTTGTGATGTGTTATTGGTGATGGGTGCGGTCTTTGGCCTAGTGTTTGTGGTTTTCTGGTGTTTTGTTTGGTCTTGGGGTGTCTTCGTTAGTTCATTTGGGGGTGTGGTTGTATCTCTGGTATGTCGGATATAGGGTCAGGGCGAGCTCCACCCCCACACCCCCCCCGCTCGCTCGCGCTCATCTCTCTCTATCTCGCGCGAGCTCTCGACGAGAGGAGAAAGAGAAGAGCCACACACGTTGGTGTTTGTCGTGGCTTGGTGTAAGGGGGGAGTGAGGTTTGTGTTGGTGGGGGGGGGTGGGATTGGGTGTGTGGGTTCTTTGTTTGGGAGAGATGGTTGGAGAGGGGGGGGGGGAAGAGAGGGGAAGAGAGGAGAGGGGGAGAGAGAGGGGAGAGGGAGAGAGACTGGAGAGGGGGAGGAGGGGGGGGGAGCGAGGATGAATGTGACGCGAGAGAGAGGGAGAGGGGGAAGAGAGGAGGGGGGGGGGATGGGGGGGGTGTGGGTGGGGTCGGGAGGAGCATAAGAGAGAGCGCGCGCGAGATAGCGGGGGGGAAGAGAAGAGCGATCGATGCCCGGGGGGGTCGAGTTGGGGGTCGCTGAGAGGGGAGGTTATGTGTTTCGGGTCTGTTTTTACGGTGGTGGGGGGTGAGTCTCATTGGGGTTTTTGGGGGAGTGTGGGTTGTGTTTTGTTGATTGTTTTATAAGGGGGTTTGTTGTGGTGTGGTGGTTTTGGGTGGGTGAGGGGAGTTTGTGGGTGTTGGTTTTGGGGGGTGTGTTGGCGGGTATCGCAGCGAGAGAGATAGATCAGAGAGAAGAGAAGCAAAGGTGGTGTAGTGTGGGAATGCTTGTGTGTGACTACTGGTTGGGGGTATCTGGGTTTTTTTTGGTTTTGTGTTGTTGTTTGTTTTTGTTGTTTGGGTGGGTGTGTTGGTGGGTGGTTAAGTAGACACACAATGTGCTGGATGGAGAGAAGGAGAGAGAGAGAGAGAGAGAGAAAGAGACCACACACGAAGAGAGAGAGAGAGAGACACACAGAGAGAGAGAGCGAGGAGAGAGGAGAGATGTGGAGAGGTATGGTAGCAAGGGGAGGGGGAGGGGTAGGGGACACAGAGAGATGGGTGGAGAGAGAGAGAAAGAAAGAGCACAGGGTTAGAGGGTTAGGGAGAGGTGAGGGGAGTGTGGTGGGTAGTGTGTGTGGATGCTTCAGCGAGGGTTGGGAGGCACGGAGATGAGAAGACACAGAGAGGGTAGCCCAGAGAGAGGGGGGGAGAGATGAGTGATGAGAGAGGAGGGAAGAGGGTGTTATGGGAGACTGGTGGGCTTCTCTGAAGAGTGCATATTGGGGTCAGAGGGTTATTTAGTAGTGAGAGCGGTGGTGGTTTTGTGGTGGTTTGTGTGGGGTTGTGTGGTGGTGTGTTTGGTTGCGGGTTTGAGGTGTGAGATGTGTGAGCTGGAGGTGTTGTTTTATTTTGTGGCGGTCCTGTTATTGTTGTTGTGGTTTAGATTTAGTGGGGTACTCTTTGCGGTATGTCTGTGGCATAGAAGGAGACTGCTGATAGTTGTAGTTCGGCGTTGGTAGATATATGAGTGTGGAAGATGGAGTCCTACTATACGCACGTTGGTTGTCTTTTCGTCACAGTGTTTGTGTGGTGGAGTTGTGGAGTGTTGTTGGTGTGTGTTGGGTGGTTTGGTGGGTGTATTTTTTGGGGAGATGTGGTGAGGGGAACAAGAAAGAAAGAAAAAAAAAGAAAGAAAAAAAACCACAAAAAGAAAGAGAAAGAAGAGCAAAAAAGCACGGGAGAAAGAGAAGCAGAAGAGAGAGAGAAGAGAGAGAACACAGAGCTCGAAGCCCACCCACAGAGCAGAAGAGCGAGAGCAAATCCAATAGAAGAGCGAGTAGAATAGAGACGCAATAATCTATATATATACACACACACACATATATATATATATATATATACACACTCACACTCTGTGTGGATATTAATGGATATTAAAAGATGAATGTACATAGACAAGGTAACAAACATCAGAACAATCATCAGAAGTTAATTGTGCACAACAGTTGTTACATTTAATTTGAAGTATTATTTTTGTGTGTGAAACTTTATCATGAGCTGTTTTGAGCTCTTTTTTTAGGTAATTTGTAGTTTTGGTTGAATCTGTTCTGGTAGAGCTTGATGGCAGTTTATAGTTACAGATAACAGATATAATTTTTTTTTTTTTAGGTACAGAATTCCATCTAAAAATCTTACTGCTTGTTTTACTTAGAACCTATGAATTACTATTTACAATAATGAATTTTCTTTCAGAGAGGCCAAAACCTGTGGTGAAGATAAAGCCTGATAACCAGGTGTTTGTTGGAGAGGCTGTTACTCTCACATGTGACATACAGGGAGGAGGAAACACTGAGTGGACTTACAGCTGGATGAAAGATAATTATGGATTTTACCCGTATCTCAGCAAACAGGAGATCAGTATCAGCTATGTTACTGAGTATGACAGGGGTGTTTACAGCTGCAGAGGATGGACACGTGACAATCAGTACATAGAGATCAGTGATGATGTAACACTGACTGTATCAGGTGAGTCTGTGAGATTATGTTGTGTTTTTAGTAATTAAATGTAAAAGATTTATCACCAGTTTGTTTCATTTTTTTTTTTTATTTGGCCTGTCATTGTTTATCGTGAATCAGCTTAACAGGAGTAGAAAGTCGTCTGCTGTAGCCTGTGGTGCCTCTTATTTATAACAGATACAGAAATATATTGAACATAGATATTATTTCATTCTAAGAACTACCTTTCTCTTCCTGCTCTTATTAATTAATCACCATAATTCCACACATATTAAACAGTCTAGTTTCAATACACAGATTGTTCAGCTTCCTCTGTCTGTTTACTTTTGGCTTTCACGTCTCTATCTCAAAACCACCAACATAATATATTTAATTCATCTCACAGCTCCAAGATCCCCGGTTCGATCCTGACCCTGGGCTCCGTCAGTGTGGAGCTTGCATGTCCTCCCCGTGTCCACGTGGGTTTCTTGGTGCTCCAGTTTTCTCCCACATTCCAAAGACGTGTGTGTTAGGTTAGCTGGTGTTTCCTAAGTGCCCTTAGTGTGTGTGAGTGTGTGTGAGTGTGTGTGAGTGTGTGTGAGTGTGTGTGTGTGAGTGTGTGCCCTACGATGGATGTGCCCTGTTGAGGGTTGTTACTGCCTTGCACCCTGTGCTGCCAGTTAGGCACTGGCTCTCTTGTGACACTGACTAGGTCTAAGCAGATAAGAAAATGAATGAATGAATCTTAAATAGTAAATATATGGAATCATGATCAAACACTGGACAACATCTTCTTTCAAACAGTTTGCTTCCTAAAAAAATGTGAGATCATGATAGACAGACAATCTGAACACAAATAATTTCTCATTTGCTGTGGCACGTAACAGAAACATTTGGAGAAACATAAAAAAATATTGAATTTAATCACAAATAATGAGTTTACATGATTTTGTTTTTGACAAATCTAATGTACTGACCATATGATTTAATTCTGGTCATTTAAGATGAGGATAACCAGTTATAAAAGGCTCACAATCTGGATCAGTGTCTGCTTCATGTGTTGTGGTATCTTCATACACCTCATCTAGGCTCCGTGTCTCTGGTGTTAGAGTACATGTATGTACTGTATGTACTGCATTGTTTTGGTTACCATGGTGATGTGTCTCCTGTTTTCTGTGAACATTGCTCTTCTATCTGACTGTAATATCACACAAAACATGTTAATGTAGTCTAAGTAAGTGTAGCATTATTCAGTGTACTGATTCAACTCACATGAAATCCCTTTTGTAAATAGAAAAACACCACTTTTTTATCAAAAAGGACACTGAGGTGATAATCAGTCCAACATAGCAGCATACAGTCCCTAACGATCTCAAAGAAAGTCACATAAAACTTTATCTAACTTATTAAAACTAATTGTCACTTTGACAATATACATTGTCTTTGATGATATATATTATGATGTATTATATATGATATATATTATGAGCATGGAGAGCTTAATGCATTAAATTTTTTATGTAATAAACATAATGTAAACACTAATGCTGTTTATTATAATATGTTAAAGATTACTCGGGTACACTAGCCCACCACCTTGGTCATGCTGCGTTGAGTTCTGGTGGTCACATGCAGTCACAGTTGTCTGAGTCTGAGGGAGGGGAGCGATTATCACATTTATATTTAGTCATTTAGCAGAAGCCCTTATCCAGAGCAACTTATAACTGATACATCTTACAATCCAAGCAACTCTTAGTTAAGAGCCTTGCTCAGGGACCACATGCTGCTGTATTGATGTGAACCTGAAAAGAAAATACATCATGGAAACCCAAACCAAAACTCTTGACAACAAGAGAAAGTTGTTTAAAAAGAAGAAAGTAATGAAAACACAGTACTGTTTTAGTGGAAGGTGTTTTCAGTAAGACTTCAGTGTTCACAGTACTTTAGATTCAATGATTTAGTCATGAACAAAAATGTCAGCACATTTAGATGACAGTTATGATCAGTGTTTAGAAAACTGTGCTTCCTTTAAATGAAATAATATTGTGAGTGATGGTGTTAATGATGTGGAGATTTAAAGCACTATTGTAAGACTGTGGTTAGGATTTGATGGAGAAAAAGACATTTTATACAAACAAGAATCTGAGGAAAAACCTGTAGTTATTTCATAATTCCTTTGTTTTTACTGATGCTGAACTCTATATATTTTGTGTCAATGTGTGTTTGTTTGTTTGTTTGTAGAGAGGCCAAAGCCTACAGTGAAGGTAACTCCAGCTGATCATGTTTTCATTGGAGAGAAAGTTACTCTCACATGTCAGATACAGACTGCTGGATCCTGGCAGTACCACTGGTACAGGAATAATAATAAACTCAGTGGTGATAATGTACAGAAGAATGAATACATTATCTCTAGTATCAGTGAGTCTGATGAAGGTGATTATACATGTAAAGGAACACAGAGCACAAGACCAACATACAGTGAGATCAGTGCTGCTGTTAGACTGACTCTATCAGGTGAGTCTTATAGACTATCACACATTTTATTTACAGTTAAAATGTAGAGAAGCATTTCATGTATATTTGATTTAACACGTCCTCTATACACACACAATGTGAAAATGGCGGCTTATTGTAACATGGAATCCACGTCCCATAACTGCCTGCATAACGGGCTAAAACAGTGGTGCCTCTGTATCCTAACAATAACAGAGAATTACACTGAAAACAGCGAATATTCAGAAGAAGAAAAAACAAGAATAAAGCAGATATTATTTCATTCTAAAAGCTACCATTCTGTTAGTGCTGTTATTTAATGAACATAATTCCACACTCATTAAATGGTCTGTAGATTCATTACACAAATTGTTCAGCTATGTTTTAAAATATTGAATTATATTTAATATACAGAATCCCAATCGAACACTGGACAATTTTTCTAATGTTTTGCTTCCTGGGACAAGAAAGTTAAATCATGATAGACAATGTCAAACTGAACACAAAAATAATTTCACATTTGCAATATTGCATAACAGAAACATTTGGTGAAACATAAAACATATTTCATTTAATCATAATTAATAGAATTAATATGATTTAGTTTTTGACAAATCTAAGAGACTTAGCAGGTCATTTAATTCTGGCTGTGCTATCAAATTAGAATAACCAGACATGAAGAGTTAAATGGATCCGTGTCTCTTTCCACATCTGGTTCATGTGGTTTGGCTTCTTCCTGCCTCATCTAGCCTCAGTGTCTCTGTGTTCATTTAAACAGCAGGGCTATTTATTATAATATGGAAAGGATTGTCTGGTGGCACAGCCGTCTAATACACTAGCCCACCACCTCGGTGAGCGTGGTTCCAGTTCCGGTGATATCAGTCATCACATGCAGGCACAACTGGCTGTGTCTGAGGGAGGGAAGGCCTGACTGAGGGATTATCCCAGATTTGGGCCCAGTTTCCCAATCATTGTAAAGTTAACGTTATCATTAAATGGTAGAGCGAGCATCACTTTAAACACTCTCTCTCCCAGTTAAGATGGTCTTTGTACTGCCATGCTTTTGAGAAGCTCAGTTTAGTTCCACATTTATATTTAGTCATTTAGCAGAAGCCCTTATCCAGAGTGACTTATAACTGATATATCTTACAATCCAAGCAACTCTTAGTTAAGAGCCTTGTTCAAGGACCACATGCTGCTTTATTGATGTGAATCTAAAAAGAAAATACATCATGGAAACCCAAACCAAAATTCTTGACAACAAAATCAAGAGAAAGTTGTTAAAAAGAAGAAAGTAATGAAAACACAGTACTGTTTTAGTGGCAGGTGCTTTCAGTAAGACTTCAGTGTTCACTGTACTTTAGATTCAATTATTTAGTCATGAACAAAAATGTCAGCGCATTTACATGATTGTTATGATCAGAGTTTAGAAAACTGTGCTTCCTTTAAGTGAAATAATATTGTGTGTGATGTGGAGATTTAAAGCGCTATTGTAAGACTGAAAAAAAAAAAACATTTCATACAAACGGAATCTGAGGAAAAACCTAAAATTTTACATTTTTACTGATGCTGAACTCTATATTTTGTGTCTTTGTTTGTTTGTTTGTTTGTTTGTTTGTAGAGAGACCAAAGCCTACAGTGAAGGTAACTCCAGCTAAGGATGTTTTCACTGGAGAGAAAGTTACTCTCACATGTCAGATACAGACTGCTGGATCCTGGCAGTACCACTGGTACAGGAATAATAATAATCTCCCAGCTAAAAGGTGGAAAAAATACATTATCTCTAGTATCAGTGAATCTGATGAAGGTGATTATACATGTAAAGGAACACAGGGCACAAGACCAACATACAGTAAGATCAGTGCTGCTGTTAGACTGACTCTATCAGGTGAGTCTTATAGACTATCACACATTTTATTTACAGTTAAAATGTAGAGAAGCATTTTAAGTACATCTGATTCAAATACAACCTGTATACACACACAATGAGAAGATGTCGGGTCATTGCCTCATGGAATCCACGTCTCATAACTGCATAAGCAAGAACAGTGGTGCCTCTGTCTCTTAGCAGTACTGCATTTATGGTCAGGAATTTATTTTAAAATCTGCTTATTTGTTATGTTATAATATTTTGACTGATGCTGAGCCTATTATTTATGTAAAAAGGAACACACAACACAAACCGATCACACACTGAGACCAGTGCTGCTGTTACAGTGACTGCATCAGGTGTGTGAGTCGTATAGCCTATAACACACTGTATATTTCATTCTGTATACATACACAATGTGGAATTACTGTAAGAGCAGCATCTGAACTCTGACACTTGATGGTTAAACTGTGTTTCATCTGTAACTTTAGAAAAGCCCAAACCTGGACTCAGATCAGACCAGTACTGCATAGCTGGAGGCTACAGTGCTGCATTCAGGGTCAGTGTTCCTGGTGAGTAAGAGATTTCCTTCAAAGTGATGCTGCATAGCAGAAACATGTAGAGAGTAGAGATTAATAGTAGCACATTATCAGTTATATTTACACATCAATATAAAGTCTGTAGAAAGCTGAGAAGAAGCTTCATAGAATTAAAGAGTGTATTTCTACTCCAGTGGAATTTGAGGTTATGGTTTATCTACTTTATGTCTAATGAATTCAAATTTCTTTGTAAAGCCAATGGTAAAAGCAAACTGAACAATTATGCATATTTATCATTCCTGAAATTTTTATTTTAATAATATTGTATCACAATTTATGTACAGCATAATAACCATAAATAAGTATGTAAGTAAACTTGTATACTCTGTTATAAAGAATCCAAAAGCTATAGTGACTATAAAGCCGTGTGTCAGAGGTCCTACTAACCGACGCTAGAGGGCAGCGTTGGTCTAGCTTTCCCCGTAGGAACTCTGGCAGCCGCCGCAATCGCGCATGTCCGTCTGTAAGCTACGCGATTGCGGCAATTAATTCGCAACACCTGCTTTTCTGGCTATTTAAGAGCCTCGCCAGTCGTAGCAGGTGTTACACCATTCAACCTGCATGCCGCCCGTTTCCTTCGATCGCCGCTACGGCACGAAAGTGCGATCACTAATTCGCTGAGTGTTCGGAGGCCTGTCACAGAGCCTTCCGCATTTTCATTTTGTTTTATTATTTTGTTAGGGAGAGAGGACGGACTGGGCCCGTTAAGTGGATCAGTTCTCGTAGCTCCAGGACGCGCGAGGTAAGCTTTGTTCAGCGAAGTAGCTTAGCGTAGGGCAAGCTTTTTGCGTTTACTTTTTTTCTACAGCCATCGCTCTCGGCTGCTTCCCCCTCTCGCCCCCTGACGCTATGCGACGTTCTGCACCTGCGCGTCGCCATGCAGGTTAGCTCAGCGCTCCACCACTTTCTTTGGGCTGGTGCGCGCTCAGTTCACTTGTATCACCTGGAGCTAACTGTGTTTGGGTCCCAAACCCTTTATATTTTGTTTTAACGATTCGTCATTCCTTTTTACATGGCGAATCGTAACTGCGTGTGTGTGTGTGTGTGTGTGTGTAATGGAGTAAATGGAGGATCAAGTAATCATTACCACTTTATGTGGAAGCTTGTGTTCAGAGACTCTTGCTAACAATACTTTGCATACATATAAACATATGCACTAAAGTTTCCATTAATATTATGTAGAATCGTTTAATGATGCCTTACACATATTGTAGCAGTATCGTTACTTCACTGCAATCTAGGAGTTTAAGTATAGACAAAATATTAAAGTATAAGAAAATAAAATAGTAATTAAATTATTTATTATTTGCAGTAACATAACAAAAGCATAAGTAAAACCCAAAATATTGCTAGCATTTTAATTCCTTCATGACATACAGTATTAATTATTGAGCATAAGTATGTAAATTGTAGTTTCTTTTTGTCCAGTGTGTGCTGTTGGTAATCAATATAAAGGATTCATTTTGGATTGAATCTTATACGTTTCACTTTTTTGCTCAATTTCAAAGGATATTTCAGCTCAGGCATGTGCAGTAATACGACTTAGATAATAAAAAGATAGAGTTAAAATGTTAGGTCTAAAATTCTGTATTTATATTATGATAATGTACAGTATATGGTAATATATATTGGATTAAGCACCTGCAAACTAGACACTAGAATTTTTGATTCATTTTTAGTATTGTGCAAACTTACTAAGTTTAAGTTTGAATGAATAAGTGTTTTACTATTTAGTTATATTAAAACGAAATTTCATCTGTTCCAAATTCCATCTCAAATTCCAATAAACACACATGTTCACTGATCAGAAGTCAGTAAAATAAAAAGTGGATATTGGAGAGGATATTAAATATCCTGTATTCAGCAAACAGACATGATTTTGGTTAAAAGCTTAAAATCAACTGAATGACATTTCTCTTTCTGACTTTCTCCAGTTTCAGTCTCTGGGTCCGTTGGTGCAGGAGGTTTTGTAGAAAATGCTGTTGGACTGAGTTTGACTCTGTTCTTCTCCATCGTGCTGATCTTACTGTGGTGTTACAGGAGGAACAAAGGTGTGATGATCAGCCCTTCATGTCTATAGTATGATGAGTGTGTAGAGCCTGCAGAGAGACAGAGGAATGTGTTTGATCTTCCTGCTAATAACTGTGTTATTATAGAGGAATCTGTATCATTTCTCCTCTATTCGTTTCTCTATTATACATTCACTTATTGTTATGGTGTGCGGAGGAGAAATGGGAGCAGGCGAATGCAGGTTCCAGTCAAAAAACAAAAAAAGTTTATTAAAAAAAGGGTCCACAAAAACCAGGAAAAGAAAACAACTGACAAAAACCGGTCTGAGGAGAAGACGGGCCCTCCGACAGACTCTGGAATGAGCGCCAAATTGGCAGGGTCTGGGACAGGGGTCTCTTGGACCACCAGTTGTCCTTGGAGCAGACATGAGAAGGAACGACTTTGAAGCCGACGTCTTCTGGACAGAACCAGGAAGTGACGTCTTCTGGATGTGACAAGGAAGTGACGTCTTCTGGACGAGACCCTGAAGTGACGTCTTCTGGATGTGACAAGGAAGTGACGTCTTCTGGACGAGACCCTGAAGTGACGTCTTCTGGATGGGACCAGGAAGTGACATCGTCTGGACGAGACCAGGAAGTGATTTGGTCCTGGCGCCAACTAAAATCCTCGAGCAGCCAGCGAGCGGAGGGTCCAGCAGATGGAGGACAAGCTGAGGCGGGTGCTGACGGTTGGTGAGCCTGGGTCTCATGGTCAGCCTAGCGAGCTTGGACCCTGGCTTCAAACCTCGGCTGTACTACTGGACCGTCACCGGGCGAGAACCGAACTCCGACTCGAGTGCCTCCGGGAATTGGTCACAGGTTCCAGCCTTGAACATTGGCCATACCTTGGCGGTCCACTGCAGCACTTTGTTGGTCAGGCTGTGAAAGCCAAACCGTGAGACATCTGAGCTGTGGCTCACATATGCCTCGCACTGTGCCAAAAATTGCCGGTACCGATTCGGGTCTCCACCAAGTCTGTCTGGCGCACAGTGGGTGGAACTGGAACCCGCCGTCTGCATTCTGGTCGGTAGCAGTCTGTTATGGTGTGCGGAGGAGGAACGGGAGCAGGCGAATGCAGGTTCCAGTCGAAAAACAAAGTTTATTATAAAAAGGCTCCACAAAAACCATTAAAAGAAAACAGCTGACAAAAGGCAGCAACAGTCCATCGAACCAAGAATAAACACAGCTAACCAAACACGGGGGAGGAACACGGAACCTAGAAACTATACCGTGAACCAACACAGGGAACACGGAAACAAAAACAAACTACTATTGCTCGAAGAAAACCCGCGGAGGAAACGCTACAAGGTGTAGAGATGCTAACGCGGGACTAGAGATGCTAAAAGGTGAGCTAAGGAAGCAAACACAGAATACAAAACCTGCAGGTAAATAAACCAAAGTGGACGGGACCGGAAACGAGAGCAATCCCCAGGAAACGAGGACTGAAGAAAGTGCACCAAACGCTCGGGTGAAGCCGAGACAATTCTACCGCGACAGCGTTTGGGAACGCGGAGCTTGTATGCAGTCCAGCCCAGCGGCGCGCGGTTAGCAATCAGTACACAGTCGAGAGGGAGAGAGTGTCAGATACGTTCGCAGCAGTTACATGATTAGCCAGAGGATAGTGGGTGATGTAGTCCTGATCACCCAGAGCCGAGGTAAACGAGGGAGAACCCGGGGTTCATCCGCAGGACATAACACTTATTCACGTTCCATACCCACTTAGTCCAGTGTAGGGTTACCGG
The DNA here is from genome assembly GCA_025084515.1 of Ancistrus triradiatus. Classification (NCBI taxonomy): domain Eukaryota; kingdom Metazoa; phylum Chordata; class Actinopteri; order Siluriformes; family Loricariidae; genus Ancistrus; species Ancistrus triradiatus. Next base: position 26,395 of record JAJAGP010004627.1, read on the forward strand.
GCCTAACAGGACACGCCCACTCACACTGATGGACATTACAGACACCAACTGACCTAACTGACCTTTGGAATGTGGGTGGAATCCAGAGTACACCACATCTAGAGATTCACTCATAAAACTCCTCCCACACCTTTACTAATATGCTGATTGGCTCTTTCTAATGATGGGGCGGGACTTCTGTACTATGTTTTCCATTCCCGGCTGTCCCATTCATATTTCTACCAGTGACCATTCTCCTCCTTATATAACATCTCTGGTTTCACCCATTCACACGATGGACATCACTGAACTCATCAGAACGATCCATTCTACTGCTAGCATATATCTGTGGGAACCGCATGTCTGTGGATTTGGATTTATGCTGCTGTTTATTAATTAACGATAATTAATAATTAACAATAATGAATCATTTAACAGTCCTGTTTTAATTTTGTACCACTGCTTCTTCTGTTGGAAGGTTCAGGATCAGGACAGGACACCAATCAAGATGCAGGTCAGTCTGCATTACCAGCAATAATCCTCCTCATGTGTTACACTAGTTAAGCTTTTCCACTAAAAGTCCTGATCTGCTCTTTAGGTGGTAATCAAGTGTATGAATCACCAGGTACCTGATCTCCCCTCTAACCACAGGAGCCTCATGCACCTGAGTGTGTTTGTAACCTTCTGTTTGGTGTTTCTGTCTCTAATCTAGTCATGTGTTCTAATGTAGATTGTCCTAATTGTGTATAGAACTATTTACAGCACTGCTTCTGATGTGTGCTTCATTTCTCCAGATGATTTTGGAGCTGCTGATTCTACATACGATCAGGATATGAAACGGGGAAACAAAAAGGACTAAAGAGGTACGAGTGATTCTACAGGTATTTTATACAGCAATTCTCATCACAGTTCTTATTGGTGTAGAGGTTCCTTAGGTGTGGATTTAAACCTCCTTTCAGACATTCAGGTTTGAGTCTCGTTAAGCTGCAGAGAGAAAGTAGCTTAATCACTCAGTGTTCATTATTAAATACTGTAAATACTACAGGAATATTTACTGAAGAGATAAATAAAAGATAGAATAGAGCCCTCATGAAAAGCTAATTCTATAAACTGTGATGCTAAGATGAGATTGTTGTGGGTTAGAGTTCGGGCTAAGATTAGGGTTACTGTACTCTTATACCCAGGGTTATATTCTTAATAAATGTATGAAACTTTGTGAGAGTCACACAAGCTGTACAAGTACTTTTGGTCTTGCTCCCTACAGAGTGATAAAAACCAGCAGTGAATCCAGCGTGTGAGAGCTGCAGTATGAAGCACAACTCCAAACACAGCAGCATTCATTAAGAGTGACAGGAACACAACTGATCCAGGATTATATTCATGCTGTGTGCTAGCTTTGATTAACCATTTACATCATCAGCTCTTTGTATTATTTGGTTTATCTCTTTTGGTTTTGCTCTCATCTCCTGTTTTTCTGCTTCATGAGTTCTGATGTCGGTCTGAGGCCCTGATTTACTAAAAATCCAAACAAACTACAGATTTGATGAAGCACTCTGAGATTGTGTTAGTGGTTGTGTTGCAGGTGATTACTAAAAATAATTAAGCAAGTAAAACACACATATAAGAAATAAAAACAGCATGTAAAAGGTTTTGTGTTGCTGAATATTCTGATAATGATTTTAATGGTTTAAAAAAAGCCTCAAATTTATTCATTAACATAAAACACACACAACCTGCACAAATGTCCTGTTACTAATCTGCAAGACTTAGTTCTGTGTAGATCTGCTAACAAATCAGCTCACAAACCTTTATTAAATCAGGGTCTAAATTTATATTCTATATTTATAGACAGATTCTTTAGTGTTGATATATTTTTCATATCTTATTAAACTTAGTTTGTTTAAAAAGAAGAATAACATGGTTTCCAAGTTGTATATAATATTATTTTTTATTTTTAATACATTATATTTTTAAATAATCTTAATTTCTGAATTATCTTTTAATGGTATTTTTTTACTACAAATATAAATCTATATCTAAATGTTTAAACATTATTAGAATTATTTTGAATAAAATGTATTTTTCAGCAGCTCTCGTGTTTTGTTCTGATTATTCAGGCACGGATTTCAACTTTGATCAGGACGTGTTTACAGAAACTGGCTTTAGTATAAAGGAGGGACATTATTCAGTCCTCTGTACTCTATTAGGGCTGTATTTGAATACTAAATCATTTAATGAATTTGAGGTCGGACTGCAATTCCAAGATGTTACCACCAGATGGCCACTATTTTAGCATCTGAAACTGAAAGTCTCCCTCTGCTGGTCGGATTGTATATCAGCGGTCTGCACCAGATCTGCAGCTATAGAGCCGCAGCCATGCAGTTCCGCCATCAAACACTAGGCGGAGATACACCCACAGGTTTTTAAATAAATTTCAAATTTTATAAGAAAGCTATTTACTGTTTTTTTCCGCATTTGTATTGAAACGTTAGTTCATTTTTTAAAAATCTAAGTGATTAGTTATGAGTTTTCTTTAAAGTTTAAACATTTTATGATGTTTATTTGCCGTTTCTGTCGACAATAAAATAATAATAAAACAATAATAAAATAATATAATAAAAAAAAGTCTTCGTCATATCAATATTTAATTACATTATATCACTTCAGTGTAACTCATGTAGCCCAGCAGTGCGTGTTTTGCTGTTTTTGCTCGTAAAACCGACAAGTCCAAATTATCATTCATATTATTGATTGTAATTTTTGCATCCCAACAGCACGCTGTTTGTCTTTTTGCTTATCAAACTGACAAGATATCCTAGTGGTAGTTCTTAATTTTATAAATCCTTATTGAACTCCATATCCACATAGCAAAGCTAAACTTTTCTTATATAACCACGTATGAATTAAGGTTTAATGTGTTCTATGAAATTCTCTACTAATTGAAATTAAATTATATAAATCTTGAGCTCAGTTATATCTGCATTATTGATGTAGCTGAAAAAAAAAGCCAAAAAAAATGGCATCACAATTTATTACATTTATTTATTAAATCACACAGTTTAGAACGATTTTAAATTTTAAATTGAAATGTGATTAAAACACCGGCCATATTGCCCCTAGAAATCTGTGCATGTGCTGTATATCTTGTAAGGGGAAGTAAAATACTCAAGAATGTCATCTCTGTCCTCCTCTTGTAAAAACTGTTTTCATATTGTGAAAATAATGCTGATAAAATAATACACACACACAAATCTACATAGGCTGCTTTCATAAGATGGCCTCTGGCGTACATCCTGGTCAGTCTGCCTACCTGTGTTGGACATCTTTGCTCCTGACACTGTGGTGGCTCCTATTAAGGAGATAATAAATCTCTTTATTATTCAGTTGCAGATTAGACACCTGAGTCCAAAGTCCTCCATTAGCATCAAGCACCACGTTTTCCACAAATACACCATGTTGTGCTGTATGTGAAACGTAACTGTCCCCCGTCATATATAAACATCTGCTCTGTCTGAGTTATACTACAAATGTGAGTAAGGGATGTGTGCTTATGCCCTGTGCTGAACTGGGAACCCTGTCTAGGATTGGTTCCTGCCTTGTGCTGCTGGTTTGGCCCTGGCTCCCCGAACCGTAAACTAGAAATAAATAAATGAATGAATAATCTCTAATAATAATAATCTATCACTGGTGAGTAGGCTAGATGTAGAGGAAACACTGCATATGGATTAGTGTGTTGGAGATCTGATACAACAACAGACTGAGAGACTGATAGACCTACAGAGGAATAGAATGACCTGCTGCCACCACTCGAAGAGTACGTACTAGGTGTGGAAATATACTTGGTATATACTGTACTCTGTGTGTGTGTGTGTGTGTGTGTGTGTGTGTGTGTGTGTGTGTGTGTGTGTGTGTGTGTGTGTGTGTTATTAAAGGCCTAAAGGCTATTGATACAACTTTATCATACATTATTACATTTAGTTCATAACTTGCAATTAACTTGCAGTTAACCAATTAATGAAATTTAACAGCCTACAAATAAAACTAAAAGAACATATTTTTTTTCTTTTCTTTTAAAACAAGTCTCCTTTTCCTAGTTGCTATGTTACCGGTCAGTACCACACTGAAACAGTTGCTATTGGCTGGCTCACCCCGGTTCTATCAGCATGATTGGTTAATCTGACTGTCAGGGAGAAAACTGACCAATCACAACTGTGCCCGCCTCTCACCCGCTCAAATCTGTATATATTAGGTCTGTTTGAGGGGGCGTGCTGCTGCTGGACATGGAAGCTGTTACTGGGTCGGTGCGCTAATAATGGCTGTTATCTGGATTATTTTATATCTGGCTAAATTTTATTTTGAGTGAATTTGAGCGGAAAAATAAAAACTGGAATACTGACACAGAGATGTAAAGTCGAGCCGGTAGAGAGAAGCCACGTGGTGTGAGAAACTGTTAAAGCTGCTGAAGAGTAATTCTGCACATTAAGAGTTTTAGCAGCAGGTGATGGACATTTTGTAACCTGCAGAAGGTAAAAAACTCTGTGTTTGTATTTTGTGCTGCTTTATCAAGATGTAGTGTGTTATAGTGAGATGTTAACTGCGATATTTCACTTCTGGTACAGATTCAGGTTTTTGTGTTATATAGTGATTTAATTTATAAGTACACTGAATACCTAGGATTATGATTTTAAAGATTGTAATGTTTATCCACATATGTTATCAGAACTATACAGAGTCCTCAGGGGTCGGGAGTAAATTGTGGATAACGATATACTGAATTAGAAAATTCAAGCTAACCAAAAAAAAAGAAAAAAAAAAGAAACAGACCTTATCGCAAGTTGTTGCTTTCTCCTGTTTCAAAGGTGAAGTGATTATCATATTATGATAGTGACTCAACAGACAAGATAATCATATGGAGAAATGCCATTTTTAGTTTTTCAGTTCATCCTGGGTGATCTAAAGATCTGTTTGTGAATAATTGGTTAATATTGTAAATTTACATCTAAATAAATTAAATAAAAGAGGTTTAGAATCAATAATGGTGTGTGCTTTTATTTGTACTTGCATTTAAAAAAATCCATCCCCACTTTCACACTGAAAATCTTATTGGTATCTCAATTTATTTTGTATCTCTTCAAGTCTTCAACTGTGGAGATTTCAGTAATATTATATTAAACTCATGACAATTCAAAGAAACCTTTCTACTGTTAACCACAACAGTAGTTTAAATATTACTATTGTAAGGCTACATGCGTTTAACGTTACTTTATATATTGAAACATTAAACATTATCACTGCAAGTTAAAGTCTGAGATGATTTTAATGGAAGTCAGAGTACACACAGTTTATCAGTACTTGGATGTCGGAATCTTGCTGAGTTTATTGGTTTAATTGCTGGTTTTATCAATGCTTTGGTGATTATTTAGGTTCTTTTTCTTGTATAAAATCAATCCAAATCAGATTGGGATTAGTGATGAATTATGATCGTATTAAGACAAAGTTGCAGATTATCCGCAGCAGTGAGCCTCCATACCGTATGGTCGCTGCCATGTTTGTTTACATGCGGCTCACATGACCTACAGTCATGTGCTTGAGTCGTGAGGCCGGTGTCCCCGTGAAGAGAGAAAAAGACAAATGAATCCTACAGATGTTCTCCTTAATACGAGCTGATGTAGAGAAATAAGGTCCTGCTCATTAGCATCTACACGGAAGCCTCTCCATTATAGTAAAAACACCGCTAGACACTTCAGACTGAACAGCCGCTGACTGGAGTTACTTCTGACACCAAATGGAGCGGAGCAGTAGAAACTAGAGAGGTGCATTTCCTGAAGAAAATGCGAGTGTGATTGCCACTTGCAATGGTCGACCCTGAGCTTACCTAAGGCACCCCATGGGCATCACGTCACCTCAGATTGCACCCGGGACCATGACTGCTGAATTTCGTCGCCGTAGGTCGAAAACTGACTGAGCTACGGTCATTGGCCCGTCAGGGACCCCAGTGCCCAGTCGGGGTCCAGAGGGGCCCCATGAGCATCACATGTCACCTCAGATTGCACCCGGGACCAAGTCTGCTGATTTTCGTGGCCGTAGGTCAAAAACTGACTGAGTTATGATTCGTTAACTTTTGGCGCATTCATTTCCTATGGGAAAATTTGGGACTTGAGGGCAAAGTCCGACCAGAAAGCCCTATACAAGCACACCATTCCCGATCCGACCGGACGCAATGGAGCTGGAACGGGGTCGATATCTCAACAGCTGCGGCAGTTAAAAGCCTGACAAAAACGTGAAATAATAGTAAAAAAATAATAATAATAAGAAGAAGAAAAATAAGACTTTCGGATAACAATAGTGTGATTGCCTATAATAGATAACCACACTAATGAACAACACGCATCACCGCAGCCATTTTGATTAACTGTTTCTTGTCAAACAAATACATGGCATCCACACCAACCGCCACAGCAGTCCCATACCGCCCGCCTCCATCTCCCACCGACCAATGAACACACAGAGCAGCAACAACCCGCATCAATGATTGGCTGAGAGCTGATGGGCTGTGTCTAAAATCACAGGCTGCTCACTACACACTTTGTTACACATAACACAGTTACTGTAGTATTAACGTAGCACACTATTTAGTCGGTAGTATGAGATTTGGAACACAGAAGCTCATCGGTCTCTGATAGTATTGAATGTTAAAATAAAATGTGTTTTGCTGAAGTGTGAACATGCAGTCTGTAATTCACTCCTGATAGTCGGGCTTATCGAATTATTCTGAACCTAACCTAAAACAAACGGAGTAAACCGGTGTTGAATTAGATTTATGTATTCGATAGTATTTAACAATGTCTCTCAAACACTAATAAAAATTCATTTTTATTTTGTATTTAATTCAGTGTAACATTTTCTATAACAATATTGACTGTAAAAATAAAAATGTAATCCTGAAGTACAGTGCAAACATGCTTAGAAATGTACTTCAGTATTGGAAGTATTTCTAATTTGCTATTTCCAACTATGCCTTCAAAGTAAAAGTTAATGTAATATGAAACCAGATTTTTTTTTTCATGTAACTATTGATTGTCAATTACAAATCTTATCTGTATCAGGATATTTTTAATGAATGTGCCCCTAATGTGATCAGAGGCCATTTTAATTAACTGAATTAACTGAGACCCTGTGAACATCCCATATGAACGTTTTTAGCAAAATGTTCCTCTGGTAAAATACTGACCATGCCTCTGGTCTGCTAGGTTAGCTGAGTTCTAGTTTGTATACCAGGCCTGCCTTCAAGCTGAGTTGAGCTCTGCATGCAGACATGATTGTTTAGTTCTGAGGGAGGGGCTGCTGTCTGGGGAATCATACCATGGCACTGTAACAGATGCCCCTGCCCAGCCCTGCGATGGACTGTTGTCTTGTCCATGACACACTCACTCCGGCACCCTGACCACATAAAATAAGAGTTGTAATGTGAAAAGAATAGAACGTTACTATTTTAACCTTTTAAAAAGCACTAAGGTACAATCTTATACTGCATAATGACATGATTGTACCTGATAACCACCATAAATTCGACAGTTTCTCATCATCACTAAAGTTTATACTAATAATACCACAGACAGAGAGAGATAAATGGCTGTGCCTTCAGGTCACTATGACCAGCTCCAGTAAACCTGATGTCATGGAAATAACCGTGCAAACTGACTGCTTGCATGCGTCTTCTCAGCAATGTTTTTTTTTAACAACCTATACAGAAACAGTTTCTGATGCATTCAAGGTGTGAAATGACTTTGAGAATATAGGAAGTGGGTCTTTAGCACAAACTGCTGCACGGTCACTCAGTCATTAGTGCAGCAGGATGGAGCTCAGTCCCCTCACTGTGATGCTCTGTGAGTAAATGTTTTATATTTTCATTACATTGATTGCTGATTTATGGATTAAATGAATAATGAACAGTCGGAGGTTCCTGACTTGTTAAGTTGTGTGTGATTAAATGTAGCTGAGGAGTGTAGAGTTTTAGTTTGAGCTTATATTCCATTCTGCTTGTTCAGTGTGTGTTTCAATTGCACATAAATCTATTTCATTAATAAAACATGAAATATTCAGTAATGTGAGTTAGACTACACACTGTCTGAACTCAGTAACTGGATGTTGGTATCTTGCTGCGTTTAGTAGTTTAATTTCTGGCTGTGTCAGTGCTTTGGTGATTATTTAAGCGTTTTTACATTTATGTTTTTTTTTGCATGCATATGGTTATATTTTCTGCATTCTAACATGTGGTAGTAGCAGTGGTGGTGCAGAACTGGACTCTTGTTGCTCTTGGTGTCGGTCTGACAGAGGCCTGTGACCAGTACAAAGGAAGTCATGTGACTCATTTTAAATAAGAGCGATTCACATTCACACAAGCACTGTCTACAGAGATATGAACAGTTGTTACTGTAAATCCACATGTGCCTTTAAGAACGATATAAAGTTGACAGTGAGTGTGTGTGTGTGTGTGTGTACATATATACAGTGGTGCTTGAAAGTTTGTGAACCCTTTAGAATTTTTTGTAATTCTGCATAAATATGACCTAAAACATCATCAGATTTTCAGATTTATATATATCACATTTATATCTCTATCTCTATCTCTCTCTCGATATATTTTTATATATATAGTAGCATTTATTAGGTACAATAATCAGTTTGCCAGGAGGTCCTCAGAAGTATAGTGGAGAGGTGTGTGTGTGTGTGTGTGTGTCTTGCTATCTTTCATGCTCTGTCTGACTTAGTAACACACGAATTACACAAACACACATGTACTGCGGTTATATACATTATAAACGGGGGTAGTATGCAGCAAAAACTGTGATGTAATGTGATTATTAATTATGTAATTGAAAAGCATCCTGACAGCAGCCTATTTTAACCATAATGTATTTGTCTAACGGTGATCTAATGTGGTGCAGTTTGGGCAAACTGACTGCTAATACTGATGTCAGCAACAGCCTCTTTTAGTAATAAATACAAGTAAGACAAGTAAACATAAGTAAGAGCAGTTCTGGCTGTACTTCATCTTTATTATTTACTGTTTCCTTTCTCGCACCATTTTTGCTCATCACTCTGTCAGAAGAGACTTTATGACCACAGGAAGCGAAACAGTGGTCTACACACTAGCGCACGATCACGCAGTCAGTTAAACCGCTTTTCTACTATGTGATGCCTACTAGACTTGATGCAACTTGGCTTTACTTGCTCCACTCACTGTGATGCTCTGTGAGTAAATGATTTGTAGCTTCATTACAGCGATGCTTGTCGTATTAAATGAACAATGAAGGCTCAGACGTTGTTGTCTCATTAGGTTGTGTGTAATTAATATACAGACCGTAGCAGATTTATAAGCGCTCCTCCTGACATGTGTTCGATCCCTCACCAAGTTGTGCGGAAAAGACGGAGAGGTAAGCGTGATTCGAATTATGAGGAGGGGGATTGAGGGGTCTGATCCTCCTAATTAAGACTCAGACCCCACAAAAAGAGAGAGAAACAACAGTCCGTGGGGCGAAACATATATACATATCTTTCTTCTCTGTAATTATAAATATTACAATATATTACCATATTCACGGCTGGAAGAATTTTGTAAAACAATTTCAAACACCCCTAAAAGTGGACCATAATATTTCTTGTCTGCCCAGTTTGCTCCAATCACTGGTCGCGTCTGTTATGGTTCACCATATAAAAACAATGACGAACCGTATAAACAAAATATATAAATAAAATATAAATGGGTTGGGACCCAAGTGCAGCTCCAGATTGTGTTAACAACCAAAATAAAACTAAATAAATGAAAGGAAAACAAACCGAGGATATAAATAACAAATAAAACTAAATAAAAGAAAATGCACGCTGTTATTCAAAGCATACTTACGGCGTGCCTCTGTTGCGCAACAAGCGCTCCGGGTCCTGTGCCTGCACAATGCGACAGTACCCCCCCCACCCCACCAGCCCAGGGGCATCGTCCCGACGTTCCTAAACGCAACCAACACCTCCCCTAGCCTCTCTCACCCGCTCAGGGTTGAGCTTGTGGTGCACAGAGAGGCGCCAGTAGGCCAGAGTGGCCGTGAAATAGGGGCTAAAGGGGAGGATAGGACAGGTATAAACCCGGTCTGGGCTCAGAGACCAACCTGACCGGCTCAAGGGCAGAACTGACTGCTGGCGGCTGGGGGCGGAGCTCAGCGGCTCTGAGGCGGAGCCCTATGCCGGTGGCCCATGGACGGGGCTCGACGACTGAGGGATCGGTCTTAGTGACCATGGTGCGGGGATCGGGACCAACGATCACGGCGCAGGGATCAGTTTTTGTGACCGCGGCGCGGGGATCGGGGTCCACGATCGCGGCGCAGGATGCCCAGGCATAGAGCTTATTTGCTCAGATGCGGGATGTATGGCCGCGTTGAGTCCAGGTTCAGAGCTAGGGGGTGCTAAATGCTCAATTTCAGAGCTTACAGGCATGGCGTGCTCTTGAACGGGGCTAGGCGTCTGTGACTCGGCCGTAGTCACAAGACGGCCCCCCAAAAGCCAGCCGAGACCCAGGTAAACATTCCTGCCGACCGTGGCGCTGAGTCACTTTACTGGTCATTCTGTTACGGTTCGCCATATAAAAACAATAACGAACCATATAAACAAAAATATAAATGGGTTGGGACCCAAGTGCAGTTAGCTCCAGATTGTGTTAATAACCAAAATAAAACTAAATAAATGAAAGGAAATCAAACCGAGGATATAAATAACAAATAAAACTAAATAAAAGAAAATGCACGCCGTTGCGCAACAAGCGCTCCGGGTCCTGCACCTGCGCAGAAGCCCGGACGGAGCTTCCGCGAAAGCATTCTGCATGATCCGCGGCTAAAGCGGCCGCGGGAGTAAGGCACGGTCGCGGGGAAATGAAGAAGATGAGGCAATGAGCTCTGCGTCCTCTTCTGAGCGCGATCGGAGGCTTTAAAAGGTTAGTTGCCTCCCGATCGCGGCGAGGAGGGGGGGCCACGGCGTGAGTGAGGTGACCGCGGGGGCGAGGCTGAGAAACATCAGAGCAGCCCGGCAAAAATAAAAGTAAAAATAAACGAAGCTGCCCCTACCCTATCTAGGGCCGTAGATTACCAAGGCTGCCTCCTAGCAGCCTGTGTCTGGGGACCTTGATGTCCCCAGACGTACCGCTGTCCCTAATGAAATAAAAATAATAAAGGAAGAAAAGATCTTGCCAAGGAAAACGCGGTTTGACTGCCGGCAGCGTGAGCGCATGCATGCATCTAACAGTCGGCATCGGGAACAATGCAGCGACGCTGAGTGAGCCCCGAAGGTGTGCTTATAAGGGCTCCCCCGCAGGTGTCGCCACTAAACCATAATAAGCACGCACGCGCGATCGTGCTGCTGCAGCTCACGCCGCCAAACCGGGTTAACTCCTAGCCATTAGCGGCCAGAGAGTGACCCCTGACAGCGTCTTCATTGAAGTTGCAGATAGTTGTGCAAGGCATAGGAAGCATTGTATGTTAAAATACTGTCAGTATTTAGCTATTTAACTTTATTTTTATTGTCTTCTGAGTTTCTGAATTACATTGTGTCAACTGGATATGGATGAATGCTAACATCAGCTAGTTACCAGCTTTTGTGTGAAGGTACAGTTTAGCTAACTGACATTATATTCTGCCCTTTCATTTCTTTTCCAATGTTGGCTTGGCATTTCATTAGCAATATACACTCACTGCTCACTTTAGTAGCTACAGCCCATTGTTTATACACTCACTGTCCATTTTATGAGTTCCTCTTACTAGCTTTTATTACAGGCTCCCTCTGTTTTCACTCAGGAATTCAGGGCTTTTACCTGGGTGGCTGGTTGAACAACATTAATCCATGTGTGCTGAAGGCTGGATAATTGTATTCGTTCAAATGTATGACTGCTTTCTTGAACTCGAATTAGATTTCAAGAAATTCGAATTAGAGTAAACATGAGCAAGAGGAAATTAGATATGAGGCACTTTTTGGTGCTAAACAGAACAAGTTGAAACTTGTTAGAATTAGGACATAGAGATGTCGGTTTTTAAGGTAACACTGATTTAGTAGAAGATTTTTACATTAGGCTACTTACACATTTATGGTGAAAGAGCTTTCAGTGTTGTAGGTCCAAAGTTAGGAAACTCTCTCCCTCTGTATCTCCACATGTGCTCACCAGTGTCTATTTTTAAGAGAGTTTTAAAGACGTGTCTTTTTAAGATTTTCTGAATTTGTAGGTTTTGGACATTGCATTTAGTTTTATTCCTTTGATTTGTAATGTTCTCATAGGGTATGCCTCATTTGTAGTGTTAATTTATTACACAGTGTTTCGGGTGTTACAGCACTGTTGAGTAAGGTCAACCACAAACATTATTCCTGCATGATCTAATTGGAAGTTTTTTATTAACTTACTGTTATTCAGTGTTTGGAGAACATTTCTTCTGTCTTGTCGTCTTTCTGGATTTTTCTCCTCTGCTTAAGAGAACTCCTAAGCCTCCAAAAAGTCCTCCTCCCTACTCCTAACAGTTTTTCACCTTAGGAGTGACTTAACTCTTTTAGGAGTTAAGATGCTTTATGAATAACTTTAATGTTTACGAGGATCTACTTGTGTAACTTTAAGAGGGAAAAGCCCACAATTCAGGAAATAAGAGCAGGAAATAAAATAAGTGACACCTCTCACCCTAATAATCTATTCTGAAAACCACCAACAGAAAAGCGATTCTGCACCTTGATACAAAAAAAAATAAAAATGCACGTCATGGAAACCACAGGCTTTTTCTGTTCTTTACCAGGCTGGCCACCTATCAGTAATCACCACAGTGCTAACCTGTCAGTGACAGTTGTTGCAATAAATGGTTTTTGAATATTTTGATACCTTGGTTTCTGCACTAGATAATTGCTTATTATTATTTTCCACAGTTAAATAAATAGGCCTAAATAAATGTGTACTATCAACTTTTGTTTTCCTGTTAACACTCAGTGTAGTGGTGGGTGATATGATGGTTTTATTTTGTGAACAATTAAAATGTCTCCATGAAAGGCCTTAAAGGAGAGATTTTGTTACTTGCACTGAAAACACTGACATAGCGTTCCAAAGTGTTCTAACAATGAAACACTGCTCTGTTTGCAGCTCAGCTAGTGTTATTCCCATTTATTTAGCAACACAGTAACACACATGGGCCAAGACTGAATAAAGAAAATCATCTTTTAATGTGGAACTGGACTAGATTTTACTCGACGCACAGAACATATTCTATGTACACTGATCAGCCTTAACTTTAAAACAACTGACATGTGAAGTGAGTAATACTGACACTGTGATGCTCTGGGAGATGTTCTTCTTTGCAACCTGGGTCCTGACTCATGTGGATGTTACATTAACATGTTCCACCTACTAAACATTATTGCAGACCAAGTACACGCCTTCATGGCAGCACTATTCTCTAATGGCTGTGGTCTCTTCAGCAGGACAATGCTCCCATAACACCTTGTTCAGGAATGGTTTGAAGAACATGACAAAGAGGTGACTTGGCCTCCAAATTCCCCAGCAGATAGTTATGAGAAACAAGATGTTGAAGATCTGAGCACAAAGCAAGTCTTTATTGAGATGTTTGCTAAACCTCAGAAGGAGACGTGATTACTGGAGTGTTTTTGTTCAGGAGAAAAGCCTAAGAAACTGGAAACTTAAGTGAAAGTCTTGTTTTGTTTCCATTTGTTGTCAATTTTCTCTTGGAGAAATTACACAGAGATTTAGGAGATCTCTGTGACTTTTTTCCCCATTGGAGCATGTAAAAGTATTAAAAAAATAATTTAAACACAAATCTACTTGGTGACAATTTATATAATACAACACTGATATTTTCGGACTTTGGGACACATTTACTACAAAAAGGGATCTAACCACTCAGCACATTCCCCCAAACAACAGGGGTGCAGTCTCGGTTCCTGCTCTAAAATGCAGGGGGTGGCTAAAATAAGTCTGTGTCTTAAAGGATCAAAACTTTCTTTTGGTAGTAACATAAAAACATGAAACCCATTTTTTCAGTAATGTGTTTTATTTAAACCTTACACTCGTTGTAAATCTAAATAATTTACCTTAAACAAAGGTCTTTGACCGAATACATTCAATTATAGTTATTATTTTACACAAGTTAACGTTTTAGGGGCTCCAGCTCAGTACGACCCTTTAAGACAGCGTTTCTCAAAGTGTGGGGCGCGCATTGCAGGTGGGGCGCAAGGAATTGGAAAAATTAACATTTTTAAGCCTGTCTTGCCAATAAAAGGGGGCGGGCGTAAGCCCCGGATGTTTCAAAATGTAGGCGGAACAATATAAACAGTACAACAGGGCAGTAGAGGTGTGCAAAACATTTAAGCTTTAAACTTTAAGGTTACAAAATGGACAAATTTGTTACCAGGACCACAAAAATTGGCGGTTCCACGCCAACAGAGAAAGAGAAGACAGACGGGCCAAATCAACTGAAAAGCCAACCAAAAAGAAAGTATGATGAAGCATATCTTGCTTTTGGATTCACTGTCGCTGTGGTGGGGAACGAGGAGCGACCCATGTGTGTTCTGTGTCTTAAACAACTGGCAGCAGACAGTATGAGGCCCAACAAATTACGCAGACACTTGGAGACATCACACCCAACTCACGTTGATAAGCCCATCAGTTTTTTCCAGCGAAAACTCGAAGAATACCGTCAGCAGGAAAAGCGAATGGTGAAAGCTACGTCAGTAAGTAGTAAAGCACAAATGGCATCATACAGAGTCGCATATAGAGTTGCCCAGTGCAAAAAACCACACACAATAGCTAAGCAACTTATTCTCCCCGCTGCTGTTGACATGGTGTCAATTATGCTTGATGAGACAAGTGAAAACGACACACCTCTGCCAAGCTGCCACTGTTGGGTCCTTGAGCAAGACCCTTAACCCACAATTGCTTGGATTGTAAGACTGTACCAATTGTAAGTCGCTCTGGATAAGGGCGTCTGCTAAATGCTGTAAATGTTAATGTTAATGTTAATGTTAAATGAAAACGACACAATTGCGAGGCGTATTTGCGACATTTCCAATGATATTGAAGCACAACTCATTGAAAAACTGAAAAAAAAATCGTTTTGCAATACAAGTTTATGAAGCCACAGACAGCAGTAAAAACGGTTTGTTCATTTCTTATGTACGCTTTGTAAATTCGGAGTCACTGACAATGAGCGAGGATTTGCTCTTTTGCAAATCTGTGCAAACATGAGCCACGGCTGAGGAGCTGTTCAAGATTATGGACAGCTACTTAACAGAACATGAGCTGAAATGGGGGAATTGTGTGGGGTTTTGCTCTGATGGTGCACAGACTATGGCATGGAAAAGGAAAGGACTGCAAGCACCAGACGTGCAGTGGACGCACTGCATCATCCATAGGGAAGCACTGGCTTCCAGACAGCTCAGCCCCGAACTAAATGAGGTTTTGACAGCGGCTGTGGATGTGGTCAATTTCATCAAAACGCGACCTCTGAAAGTGCGACTGTTCTCCGCTCTTTGTGAGGAGATGAGAGCTGATCATACAGCTGTGCTGTTTCACAGCGAAGCAAGGTGGCTCTCCCGAGGGAAAGTGTTGTCGCGTGTCTTTGAGCTCAGAACGGAGATTCAGGTCTTTTTGGAGGAAGAGCGCATGTATGAGGCAGCGGGCAAATCTTGTGATCAACCATTTCTGATGAAACTGGCTTATCTCAGCGATGTATTTGCAAAGCTGAATGAATTAAATCTTCAGCTTCAAGGCAGAGACAAGCACCTACCTCACCTAGCAGACAAAATCACTGCATTCATCCGAAAGCTCGAAGTATGGGGGAGGCGCCTCGATCAAGGAAATACTGATGTCTTTGAGAATCTGACTGAAGTTGCTGAAACAGTTGATTCTGGAGCCACCACAGTGATCCCATGCATACAACAGCACATCACTGCATTGATAGGACTGTTTCAAAAATACTTTCCAACCAGTGCTGCTCAGTATGACTGGGTTGTGGACCCATTTAATGCAGCAGGTAGGTGTTTTGATATTTTTATACTCTTACATTCAAGGCTACATATTATATGCTATACCTACTAATTCTAGTGGACTGTTGTCAAACATACTTGTGCTTAATATGCAATGACAAATTAAGTATTTTATTTCTTTCTGCAGCACCAACTGATTTTAGCTCTGCTACAGAGGAACAACTGATTGAGATGATCTCTGACTCCACCCTGAGACTAAGATTTACATCTGTGACACTCAGTCAATTCTGGCTTGAAGTGGAAAGGGAGTATCCACTCATTGGGCAGAGAGCTGTGGACATTCTTCTTCCCTTTGCCACATCCTATCTCTGTGAGATTGGCTTTTCAGCTGTTGCTTCACTGAAAACAAAGTACAGATCTCAGCTTAACGTTGAGCATGACTTGAGAGTGGCAGTATCAAACATGCAACCCCGTTTTGAAAAGATGTGTAGTGCAAAACAGGCTCATTGCAGTCACTGATAAGGCATAGTCATTTGTTTACCTGCCTTGCTCATTTTTGCACAGACTGAAAAGTTAAAAACTAAACGATAATTTAATTAGTAGGCCAATTTTCTGTTTTGTTGACTTTTTGAACATTGATGTTAATGTTGTATCTGTTGTTATAATGTTAACCTAATGATTTAGAAACAGAAATTGATGTTACTTCAATAAATTAGAAAATTTAAAACTTGCATGTGTATTTTATTACCATTTTGTTGGGGCGATATGGAACAGGTGGGGCGTGAAAATTCCCCTTCTTCTGAGGTGGGGAATGATAGAAAAAGTTTGAGAACCACTGCTTTAAGACAATGTACTTACCCTTGATAATATGTCATATTACTGCATAATTTCATCTGTTTGTCTCCCATTGTCTAGTGCTGACTGGATTCTTCCACTCTATACAAACTCAACGTGTTTCAGGTACTCTTTATTTTATGATAATTATTTTATTAATTGTGAGACATGTTTTAGGTACACTGAAGTAATCCTGATTTTATATCTTTTCTGAATATGTAGCTTTACTCGGTGGTTAATTGAGATTTAGTTATGATGATTCAGCAGGACAACATACGGAGGAGCTTAAACACAAATAAGTGGAGCTAATCATTAGGTGATAATGAATATGCTAGAGATGCACCGATCGATCGGCCGGTCACCAGAATCGGCCGGTTTTCAGTGCAATCGACTGTGATCGGTAATCGGTCCTTATAACCGATTCTTTGCCGGCCACAGATAGCCACCCTTCCGCACCGCAGGACAGCGCCAGCGCCACAAACACAGCCACACATGAAAAACACAATGCTTTCACCAACATTAATTCACAATATAATTCTAGTTTAAATAGAGTTCGAGCTTTAAACTGTGTGTTTGTTTATGAGACAGATCGGTGCTGACACGCGCTGATGATGAGGACGTGGTAGATTTCAGTTGTGCTCCAATGCTACTACGAAGTGCACTAGAGAGCCTCTTCCTATATAGGGCAGTACTAGTGAGGGAGCAGTGATGTAGTGTTATTTAGGTTACAGCCATGTCTTCATCGTTCTTGTTCTTCTCAGTAAGTGAGCAGAACCACAGGGAATAGGGTGCTGAGAGGGGAAAATACCTGTACCTGGAAAAATATAGAAGTCTGTGTGTGGATATTGTGTTTTCCTATAGTAATAATTTTTTATAATGTTGCATCCTTGTGAAAGTCAAACCAGCAAAAACAGAGAAACTTCTGATATCCTTTTTATTACACAGTCTGTATACTGACATACAGGTTACCGATCCTGTCAACGTGAATAATATAAATACAGAGACACGCCTCAGCCAACTCGGCATCAGAAACACGTACTACTTAACACTAATGATCAGCTATTTCGTCACACACACAGCCACATTAAAACACATGCTATGAGCTTTTTTTTAATTAACAATGATGCTCATCCTGTGTGCTGTCATTTATAATTCTTGGACAGGAAAAAAAATTGGAATCGGCCAGTCATGTTTAAAAATCGGGAATTGGAATCGGCCAAGAAAATTGCAATCGGTGCATCTCTGGAACAAATTAGCTAATTATAGGGAATTCAAGACAATTTCACTTATTTAAATAATTCTGTGTTGTGGATTTTTTAAAACTACAAAGCTAAACACCCCCACTCACATCATAGATCATTTAAAATGCATTTGTGGTTATTTAAACACAAAGCTGTTGTAGTATTCAGCCTAAGGGTTCTTCAATCTTTCTAATTTCAGGAAAAGGTCAAACAGTAAGGTGTTATGAAAATTCCTAAACTAGGTATGCTAGTTTCTGTAATATTCCTTATAGCTATTCGTAATGCCTTATAGTGGTGCTTGAAAGTTTGTGAACCCTTTAGAATTTTCTATATTTCTGCATAAATATGACGTAAAACATCATCAGATTTTCAGACAAGCCATAAAAGTAGATAACGAGAACCCAGTTACACAAATGAGACAAAAATATTATACTTGGTTATTCAAGATCACTGTTACCTTCCCCAGGAGTGGTCGACCAACAAAGATCACTCCAAGAGCAAGGCTTGTAATAGTTGGCGAGGTCACAGAGGACCCCAGGGTAACTTCTAAGCAACCGAAGGCCTCTCTCACATTGGTCAATGTTAATGTTCGTGAGTCCACCATCAGAAGAACACTGAACAACAAGCAGCAAGCCACTGCTCTCCAAAAAGAACATTGCTGCTCGGCTGCAGTTTGCTAAAGATCACATGGACAAGCCAGAAGACTATTAGAAGAATGTTTTGTGGATGGATGAGACCAAAACAGAACTGTTTGTTTTAAAAGAAAAGTGTTATGTTTGGAGAAAGGAAAACACTGCATTCCAGCATAAGAACCTTATCCCATCTGTGAAACATGGTGGTGGTAGTATCATGGTTTGGACCTGTTTTGCTGCATCTGGGCCAGGATGGATTGCCATCATTGATGGAACAATGAATTCTGATTTATATCAGAGAATTCTAAAGTAAAAAGCCAGGACATCTGTCCATGAACTGAATCTCAAGAGAAGGTGGGTCATGCAGCAAGACAACGACCCTAAGCACACAAGCCGTTCTACCAAAGAATGGTTACAGAAGAATAAAGTTAATGTTTTGGAATGGCCAAGTCAAAGTCCTGACCTTAATCCAATGGAAATGTTGTGGAAGGACCTGAAGTGAGCAGCTAATGTGAGGAAACCCACCAACATCCCAGAGCTGAAGCTGTTCTGTACGGAGGAATGGGCTACAGTTCCTCCAAGCTGGTGTGCAGGACTGATCAACAGCTACAGGAAGCGTTTAGCTGCAGTTATTGCTGATTGCCACTCACTAATATGTAATATAGGATCATTTTCCTCAAAAAATAATAATATTTTTGTCTCATCTGTTTAACTGGGTTCTCTTTATCCACTTGTAGGACTTGTGTGAAAATCTGACGATGTTTTAGGTCATATTTCTGCATAAATATATACAATTCTGAAGGATTCACAAACTTTTAAGCACCACTGTATACCTAAACCAGAGCACAAACACAGTCAGTGACTCTCAGTAACGACCCTCTCCTTGGTTTCCACCACCCTGACA
>JAJAGP010004628.1:0-45989 GCA_025084515.1 Ancistrus triradiatus
ACTGTATCACATCTTCTCAATCTTTGATTTCCGTCGGGATTTATAGCCCAATCATCTGCAGGAGCCTGAAGTTACTACCACCTTAAACACACAAGGTGACTCATTTTATGTCCAGGGACATAAAATATGTACTCACCATTAATTCTGGGGTAATTATTAATCTTGCACACTTATTTCCAGTCTGGAATGTTAATGATTAAGAAGTGCTTTCAAAACATGAAAAGTACAATTCAGAAAGAATGATATTTCATAAATCCAGGTCATTCCAAAGGCTTCACAAACTTTTTCTGTTACTGTGGTATGTACAGGGAAACAGCAATGGATCATGAAGCCATGGCAACAGTACTCTTCAGCAACTTCTTGATCCAGCTGGAGAGACACTGCAATCAGGAGCAAAACTTCCTGCACAGACACAACCTGAAAAGAATCTTTCATCAGATACAGGTAAGAGACCATTCAAACAGACTTGTGCAATGTTTGGACCACACCTGGCCAAAAGACATGTTTGATTCATTTGAGGTCAGGTTAAGACAGCCTCTAACAGGAACAACAGTGAAAATGGCATTTCGTAATGCACCATTTATTTATTTTTGCATAGTTTAACACAGAGGCATGGCATCACGATTCGAGGCATCACGATTCAGTACTCAGTGATTCAGTGATTCAGATTCACAGATTCAGAGTCACAGTCCCAGTGAAGATCTGCGCTGTGTTTATCGTGTTGTTATTTATTTTTACATCTACAGTGTGGTATTCTTAGTGCAAATAAGTCTCCACTAACCGAAAAAGGATAGAATTGACAGCTAACCGAAATGGCATTCCTGTCCGGAATCTCCAAAACAGTTATGATGGATTTGTCAGAATGTATCCCCTTCGTAAATCAGGGAGCACTTGTACAATACAACTCCATTAATGCATTTAATGCCTAATATAGTGTGGATTTTCTGGGATCTGGAACGGATTAATTCAATTTCCATTATTCCTTATGGGAAAACTTTGCTCGGTCCTCGTCATTTTCGCTACTCGGCAAGCTTTTGGAACAAATTAATGGCGAGAACTGAGGTACCACTGTGCTTAATTTGGTAGCAGATAGGCTTTCAGTGGTATACAATGCAGATGGAACAATTTGGCTTGTTGAACTAGCATAAATCTTCTCACCCAGGTGGTAACACTGAACAAGTGACATATGTGAAACTGGGCGGGGGGTGTCAACATTTCCTGTTCTGATAAATATGTCAAAGAACAGACATCATATGAAATTACAATGTATTTAGTGTAGAGTGGTGGGAAACGAGTCGTATTTGTGTAACTTTGACTGAAACCAGTGCAAAACAGTCCGAGAAACGTAGTAGTATTGGTTGAAATGGTTGTTAACTGGACATTACCATAGTCACATAGTCTATGCTACTGTAATGTAAATGTAAGGGGTGTTTTCACAAGAAACCTGTGTGCAAATGATACATAAATGCATCAGAGATACCGCTGAAAACATGAGTGGAACGCTACCTTCGACACATCATCTGAAGCCTAAACTGTTATACACATCACTGCCTCTATGAACAACACAACTCTGTGGTTCTTCAGTTACAAACACACATTAATGGTCACACACTGTAGGACTGTAATACAAACAGGTACAATGGAATATGAACATCAATACACACATCTCGCTGGCTGCACACAACCACGAGGGTATGAGTCCACTTGAAGAAAAACTAATGTCCAGAACAGGCAATGCAATATCACCTTTTAAGCACATTCGCATGCATGTAGATGAAGCCGGCATGGAGCTTGTTAAGCAGGGTACAAACTTTTCCATTTCACTTCTCTTCGTGGTAGAGAAAATTGCCTCAAAGTGTCCGTGCACAACACAGACTGTAACGTTGTTCCTACTTATAAATCCTAGTCGATCCTAGTTTCCCTTGAGGTCTTTGCCTAATTTTGCTATTCCCTGTCTAGTGAAGATCTGGACTTGCCTTATTGTAAAGTCGCTTTGTGATAATGTTCCTTGTTAAAACTTTGAAAAATAACTGAAACTTTACCTCGCCAGAGGTAGGACAAGAACCAGTGTGGCTCAGTGGTAGTGCTGGTTCATGGTCTGCCGCTGGTGAGGTGAGATGTCATTTGTGTTTCAAAGTTGCATTCAGTTCCTGGCACCCTTGAAATCCATGTGTGTCCCAGATGTCCCTGAAGGTCTGGTAATCAACATTAGTATTTTTGTTGTAAAATGTCCGATTATATACATATTTTATAGTGACCATATTCGAAACCATACACGCTGACCACAGTAAGCATTTCTTACTATAGGCTCTGATAAGCAATGTAACACTGCATGGGGTTTATCAAAAATCTGAGTTGGCTTCTACCTTCTCATAATAGATGATCCACCAGACCCATCAGAGCCTCACCAGGATAAAGAGCTTTCTAAACATGAAGTAATCAAGGAATTAACAAGTTAATGCCATGTTCTTAACTTGTGACAAGAGACATGGTGTTTCAGCAGACAGGGGGATTTCTTCACCTGGGTGTCAACATATACAGTATAAGACCTCTTGCTTTCTCATCAAATGTTGTACACATGATTCATACAAATCTTAACATGCTTGGTTTGCAAACCACTTCCCACATACTAGAGGGCAGGTCTGTTATTGTGTGTTATGGTAGTTGATATGACATACACAGAGGAAGTCAGGAGAAAGCACCATGTGTGCAAACAGATGTCCCTTTTGAGGTTGTGCTGTTGTTGTACCTTCAACAAACATGAAAAAGTGTCCATGGTTTCTTCTATGTTTTTGCCTGCTATTAAAAAGAATGCATCATTAGCCTAACTACCTACTGTCACACAAAATCCAATGCAGCTTGTTATAGTTGCGGACTTTCCTTATTTCAGTTCTAGGTTTTTGAAAGGCTATTTGTGCAAAAGCTTTCTCAGTGATCACTGGAAATGCATCTCAGCAGAATATAAACCCTGTGGTTTCCTGCTATCGCCTGTTTTCAAGCGAACCCAGAAGATCACCAGGGAGGATGTTTGTCATGTAGGACTGTATATAATTTCCTTTACATAAAGGGCAGATCTGTTTGTGTTGTTTTGCTATAGTGATTTAATTATGGCAAATCTGCTTAACCTATTAAGGTCCAAAAACTGTATTTATAAGGAGAATATATGGAGAATAAGTTGAATATATATATATATATATATATATATATGTGTGTGTGTGTGTGTATATATATATACAGCTATATATATACATATGTATAGACATACAGCTATATATATATAAAGGTATATAGGGTAATATATATATATATATATATATATATATATATATAGCTAATAGACATACTTCTATATAATAATATCTATATATACATACAGATATATATATATATATAATATATATTATAATATATATATAATATATAAAAGCTAGATATATCTATATACATACACACCTATATATATATATATACATACAGCTAATATATATATATAAAGGTATACAGGGTACATACAATATATAGGGTAATATATAAAATGTTGTTATATATATCCATATCTATATATATATATGGTAGTGTGGTACTATATACTATATAGACATAGATATATATAATATGTGTGTAATATATATATATATATATATATATATATATATATATATGGTTATATATATTCTTACATAATATATTATATATATATATACTATATATATAAATAAAGGTTACAAGGGTAATAATCATATATCTATATATATTATATATATATTATCTATATATCTCTCTATATATATCGGGTACATACATATATAGGGTAATATAGAAAACGTGTGTAATATATATATATATATATATATAATATATATCTATATATATATATATATTATTTTAATTATATCTATATATATAATAGCTATATATATATATATATAATATAATTATATATATATATATATATATATTATCTTTATGACCTTTATGACCATTTTAGTAATATTATAAATATTCACAAAGTCAGTGTTTACATATAAATGCCAGATATTCGTTTAAAATAGTAGATAGTTATACACCTATTTATAATCTCTTCATTCATTTTTGGATGGAAAAAAAAAGGAAAATGACCCACAACAAATAAAATAAAAGCTTTCAGTGATTTCAAAGTTATTTCATGATGCGGTCTAAAGAACCAATGAGCATAGAACCTAACATTTACAATAAGAAAATAATCATGTGTCAGCAGAGATATACCACCAAAAATATAAACCATCTGCTCGAGCAATTAATGGTCTCATTAATGGTCTCACTGGTCTCGATGTTCCAGATATCTAGCTTTACTGGCACCCTTGAAGTTTGGACTGTTGTTTTTACATATTTCAGTCTGATATTCCAGGAATTATTTTTCAGACAATGAAGATTATTATTGAGATCTTACCAATTGTATTGCGTTTCTGAGGGTTCTCCATAATGTTGGTTTTACATTATTATCTGATTGGAAAACCTCAGGATTCCTTTAAGGCAATTCAGACAGAAAATGTCCAAATAACGTGGGGACTTCCAGGGGTTCATCAAGAAACAGTTAGCGAGGGTGAAGGGAACTGGCTCCAGAACATCCCACATTTAGAAGATGTTAACAGCCACAATGTTTATCAGAAAAACTGCTCATCAACGGGCATACATTAGTCAGAGTGAGGTGATTTCTTCACAGGTGGGTGGAATTGGGGATTTTCAGTAGACTGTAAATTTAGAAGACTCAAATGTCAGGGGTTTTGATTAGTGAGGCGTCATTTGTGCAGAGTTTGTCTTCCCATTCCAGTCAGATAATATAGAAGAATAAAGTGAAAGGGCATAGCCTGAGAATAAAGTGAAAGGGCAAAGCGTAGGGGAGACCAAAACAGTACCAGTGACGTGATTTTCACTTTTCACTCACTGGTGTTTCACACCTGTGCTAGAAATTTCCATGTGCAACTTGAAAATAGATGTCCAGCCTATTTTCTGTCTAGACAGTTTTTGTCTAGCCTAGTTTTGATGCCTGTTTTCTTTAGTCTCTTGACTGAGCACATCAATAGTATATGTGGAGAATACTAAAACATTTTCGATGTCAAGTGTGTTCTCACATACTGTGTGTACGTTACTGTGCAAAAGTCTTAGACCACCATTATATGTGTTGCCTTATCAATTGTTTAATGAACATATATAACATATTGTCAGCTGTTGGATCCAAAAAGTTCAAACTTGGATTTGTCACTCTATAACACTCTTTTCCACTGATCTTCATCCCAATCTTAGCCTTTGCTCCCTGTTCCCATCCTGAAAAAGTGGTTCCTTGGCTGCGAAAAGACCATTCCGGATCTAGCTCATTGGACTGTAACATGGTCAGCTGGCATCTCGATGAAGCTGCCGGACAGTATATGGGGAGGTCACACTAAATACTTGCCACAGTAGCCTATAGAAACTGTTTTTTCCGATATATGTTTCAGTTTCTCAATAATGCATTGAGAAATAATATATATGGTCAATACACCATTGCTAAAACAATAAACCTTATGGTGGCCTAAGACTTTTGCACAGTGCTGTACATCTAGGACCGAGTAGTCATTTTGCTTTTAAGGATATTGCATCACACCTGCTCAAGTGAATTTCTTAGAAGAGACGATTCCTGGAAGTGCACAATATCTTTCCAGCTGTTCATTTTCAGGTGCAGCATTTATTCAGCAACTTAACAGAACATTGAACAAGAGTGGATTTAGTTCCAAATCATTACACCTAAGCTGTAGTGTTGTGCAACATGTTAGCTTGAAGTTATGCAGAAGTATAGGCATATAAGCTGAATATCGGATTTATAAAAAAACTGCTACAACGGAAGTACACGTGTTTCTAACCACAGAATCATTGCTCGTTGCTGGATATTTTTAGATGTTTATTAGTCTCAACCCCAGGAGTCATGTTGAGGTTTTTAAAACCCCACCAGTGCTGCTGCTCTTGATACAATAATACAAGCTCCACACATGCTACCATGATGCTACCATGTCAGTGGTCCTGCAGTGCTGGAAAAAGTTCCACTACGCAAATAATAGATAATGGTTGTATAAAAATTGTATACCTACAAAATAATTGATATGATAGGTAAACCTGATAAATGGCCGATAACTATAGCTGCAAGGTACTTAGTAAACTGGCAACTTAGTCTAGGTAATAAATGTCCAACACTAAAAATAAAATCATGTACACATTTTTAATTTTGCCATGTTTCCTGAAAAAAAAAAAAAAGTTACCGTTGCTGTTTACATGGACCTGTATTCTTAACCATTTCAAACAGGTTTTACCACTTTGCTGTTTTTTTTTTTCCCTATAAGCTCTAGCCTACATCATAACCAATGGACCCTGACACACCACTGAATCACCTACCCAGTCATATGGTTCATTATCGGTTTATATTAGAGGTGACATTTTGAGTCTGCACCGTTAAATGATTCAGATTTTTTACCTATGTAACCTATATATTCATCATCAACAAAGAATGTAGCTCAGTGGTTGCTCTTTCATACCTCAGGAGATGTATGTTTCTCATTTCTGTTTTATTTATCTGCTAAAAGCTGACTTCATTTGCTGCCTATGCTGCTAGCCTATTCCTTCACTTCTTGGCTGTCACTGAGCCTTATATTACCTCAGAAAACACAGCGACGCCTATCGCGCTCTCTTCAGCTTTCTCAATCTCTCATACTCCTAGAGCTTCTGGTTGGGGTGGGGGGACAGGACTGGTTATTCTGTCAAACGGGACATCTCTTATTTTCTCATTGCAAACTTCATATCATCATGCTCTGTTTATGCCCTGGTCCAAAACCAGTCCCTGGCTAATTGACACTCTGTGGTCTCATATATCAAACCTTCACAGTGCTGAGAGAAAATGGAGAAAAACAACCCATCACCAGACCTGGCTAAATATCAAGCTCTTCTTGCCTCTTTCTCTTCTTCTGCAACACAGCCACAACAACTTTCTTTCACCCCAAAATCAACACCTGCATCTCAAATCAAAGTAAATGTTCTCAAACTTATATTCCTTACTCAGCCCTTCTCCTACCCCACATACAGTGCTGCTTCGAAAGTTTGTGTGAACCCTTTAGAATTTTCTATATTTCTGCATAAATATGGCCTAAAACAATCATCAGATTTTCACACAAGTCCTAAAAGTAGATAAAAGAGAACCCAGTTTTAAACGAATATTTTTATTTATTGAGGAATATTATCCAATATTACCATTAGTGAGTGGCAAAAGTATGTGATTTGAAGGTGAAATTAGAGTCACGAACAAGGAGATTTCTGAGGACCTCAGAAAAAAGGGGGTGGATGGCTCATTCAGGCTGGAAAAGAGTTACAAAACCATCTATAAAGAGTTTGGACTCCACCAATTCACAGTCAAGACAGATTGTGTACCAAATGGGGAGGAAATTCAAGACCATTGTTACCCCTCCCCAGCCGTGGTCTACCAACAAATATCACTCCAAGAGCAAGGCGTTTGTAATAGTTGGTGAGGTCACAAAAGCACCCCAGGGTTAAACCTTTTCTAGCAACTGAGGGCCTCTCTCACATTGGCTAATGTTTAATGTTCATGGTCCACACATCAGAAGAAACACTGAACAACAATGGTGTGCATGGCAGGGTTGCAAGGAGAAAGCCAATGCTTCTCCAAAAAGGAACATTGCTGCTCATCTGCAGTTTGCCATAAAGATCATGTGGACGAGCCAGAAGGCTACTGGAAGAAAGATGTTTTGTGGACGGATGAGACCAAAATACGAACTTTTTGGTTTAAATAATAGCATTATATTTGGCAGACAAGGAAAACACAGCATTCTAAGCATAAGGAACCTTATCCCATCTGTGAAAAATGGGTGGTGGTGTATCATGGTTTGGGCCTGTTTTGCAGCATCTGGACCAGGACGGCTTGCCATAATGATGGAACAATGAATTCTTATCAGAGAATTCTAAAGGAAAAAATGTCAGGAACATCTGTCCATGAACTGAATCTCAGAGAAGGTGGATCATGCAGGGGCAGACAACGACCCTAAGCACACAAGTCGTTCTACCAAAGAAGGTTATTAAAGAACGAATAAAGAAGCATAAAGTTCATGTTTGGAATAGCCAGTCAAAAGTTCCTGACCTTAATCCAATGGAAATGTTGTGGAAGGACCTGAAGCAAGCAGCTAATGTGAGGAAACCCACCAACATCCCAGAGCTGAAGCTGTTCTGTACGGAGGAATGGGCTAAAATTCCTCCAAGCCGGTGTGCAGGACTGATCAACAGCTACAGGAAACGTTTAGCTGCAGTTATTGCTGCACAGGGGGGTCACACCAGATACTGAAAGCAAAGGCTCACATACTTTTGCCAAGTAAATGACCAAGTATAATATTTTTGTCTCATTTGTGTAACTGGGTTCTCTTTATCTACTTTTAGGACTTGTGTGAAAATCTGATGATGTTTTAGGTCATGTTTATGCAGAAATATAGAAAATTCTAAAGGGTTCACAAACTTTCAAGTGCCACTGTACATTCTCTCATACAGTTGAGGATTTCATGACCCATTTTCCACAAAAGTTGATGATGACCTACCTACTTGATCTAGTACCATCCACATTAAAGCACTCCTGTTCTCCTTTTAAATCACAGATTAACAGATATGTGACTGGCATTTCCTGGATAGCAAACACTATCTGAAACTGAATTTGGAAAAGACTGAACTGATGTACCTCCTGACAAAGAGCTCATTGACACTAGTTCTCTCATTTAACATTGGCAGTTAATATCCATCCAACCCATATCTCAAAAAATTTGGTGTAATTTGGGACAAAACCCAAACCCAAAACCCACATTTTCTAAAGACATCACATCAGCCACCAGCTTTTCTGCCCAGAATCAGAAGTATATGTCCCTTTCTGACTAGAGAAGCTCCAGTGTTTGCTTCCATTGCTATACTACAGAGCATTTAGAATGCTGCAGTCCATCTGGTTCACATCCTACCAAACTTTTCTAGTGCCACTGTTTTACAGAGATCACTCCTCTGGCTTCTTCTTGCAGCTAGGATCTCTTGCCTTGGCCTTTCAGGTCTCAAATGATTCTGCTCCATGTTGTTTACATTATTTAGCTAGGATAGTATCTCTTCTACCCTTTTGTTTTTAACTGGTCTGGAGTATTTGCTTGTTAGTCACTGAGTCGCAGCAGTTTCTGGTCTGACTGGTTATGAATACTTCTAGATCATCACCTACTTGGATCATGGCGACTACCAACTGACTAAATGTAAATGCTGGGAGTGCCCCACAAACCTGTTTGGGAGAGGCCCTGATCCCGCTGTCAGGCTATAACACTTTGGCCCTTGTAAAAGTCACTCAGGTCTATACGACTGAAAATTTCTCTCACATCCAACACATTGATTACGAGAACAAAGTGTTCACTTATCATTTAGTATATCTCAGAGCTTACCATGTGCTGCTGTGACGAGACAATTATTTCACTTGTTATTTGTGAATTATGAATGGATTTAAAGCATTCTTTGATTTGCCTTTTCTTGGTTATGTTTGGCTGATCTGTGTAGTTTAATGAAGTGATTTTAGGATGCATCATCTGACTTTTAATCTTCTCAGATTACGGTTACTGAAAAAAGCGTGATTATAATGTAACAGAATCATTTCTGTTGCAGCTGAAATACAAAGCCAACCCTCAGCACCTGTCCGCTGTGATCTCCAACTGTCTGAGAGAAGAGAGACGCATCATCTCTGCCGCCAGCATGCAGGAGCAGGTACAAATAATACACACGGTTTGTGCAAACCCTGTGTATGAGCTTAAATTTGCCTAAGAATGTAATAGGTGGGAACAACTGTTATAGCGAACCTCACCACACTTCCCTATTTGAGTTCACTCTTATTTTCGTTCTGTCTGTTATCATTCCATATCATGTCTGTGTTCCATCTCCTAACCACCATGTGTTGGCAGGGTCCATTGGAGAAATCTATGCAAAATTCAGCAGCTTTGGAAAAGCAGAAGAACCTAGACAACAAAGTGGCAGTGATCCGTAGCAGTGTGCAGGTGAGGCAGCTGTAGTTTCTCCTCACTAAAACACCGGAGGCATGTGGGCATCATGAAGCACCACACCACATAACTAACAATCAGGATGAACTGAATTAAGGCCTTCACTCTCCTGTATAGTCATTTTCTATATAAACACAACCTCTGCAGGGACCAAACTTAAATGTCAGTTAAGGTCTGTGACTTATAAAATACAGGTATGTGCTGTTTAGTGTCCGCATTACATTCTGTGAACCAGGACATTGACCGAAATGGACGCTGAGCAGATATTTCCGTGGTCACAAAGTAGTTCAGATACTTTGCACAGTGTTTTTATCTTTCAGAAAATATGAAACGCTTACCAAAACGCATAACGAAAACGAAACGAATGTTACCGTGTTGTTTTCTGCCTTCACGGCTGTGATTCTCTTTTCTGTCAGAAGGTGTTACTCATACTGTTTTTTCCCATTCAGACATAAAGAAGATTTATATATGACCTCAGACATTTTTACCCCCACTTATCCTGGTTAGGGTTGAGGGGAGTCCAGAGCTTATCTCTTATTTCACTGAGGGTAAGCAGAAGTGCTCCCTGGACAAGCCACCAATCCATGGCAGGGCCTGGCAGGGGTTGCTGTTGCACCACCAGGATATGATTCCCATTGGAGAGCCAATCGGGCCTGTGTGACAACCAAATGGGCCAGCTCTGGGACTTAAAGCCAGGTTTCCATGATCTTGGGCTAGTGAATTGCCACTCAATCATACTTACGCTCAAAAATATGTTTGTTAATCACTATGTTTCTGTTTTATGTTTTGTATCACTGACTGCTTTTGCCCTATCTATCTAATAAGGGTTAGATATTTCAAGCTGTATTTTCAGAATCTTAAAGTGTAGAATCTACAGAACACTTTTTGTAAAACACTTCCTGTTTGTATAATGTGTTCAGCTTCTGGACCAGGCAGTAAAGTATCTGGAGGATATGCAGGATGATTTTGACTTTCGCTACAAAACCCTCCAACTTCGGGGTGAGTTGAGACATCATTTAAGACCCTGCATAGGGTAATCTTAGCAATTATTTGAAGATCAGAAACATCTGATTCAGCTAAAATGGTATACTCATGGATCAGTCATAAAATTAAACACTATGAAGGCTTTCTGTGGCTGGTAATTACTACCAGTTAGTAACTCTATAGTCTATTGGTGTAATGGTGTAGCTTGTTTAAAGCTGAGATCTGTTTGTAGATTATGTGATTTGAAAGCAGAAAACACATTTTCAGTATCAACTAAATGTGCTTCCAACCATAACTGGCACAGTTGTCTAGCATCAACTAACAGCTGGAGGCAGTGTTATAGTCGAGACCTACAGCCGAGTCAAGACCAAGACCAAAAGTGGACCGAGACAAGATGAGCTCGAGTCCAGATTAAGATGTTTTTCATCATACAAGAATGAAACATTACTTGTAATTCATTTTACACTAGTAAGCAATGTTATATTATATTGTAGATTTGATAAAATATAGCATTAAATTATATATAGCCTAAAATGATTATTACCATACAGGTGTATATACAGGTATGCACTGCATAACATCCTTATGGACAATGTCCATTCGCTTATACACCCATGGTCTGATAAGGTTATTATTATAAGGTTAGAACACTGGAGAACTGAGTACTGTAACGAAACTAAGACCAGGACATAGAGTCCACAAACAGTCCAAAACACATCTACGCACACGAGGAAGCGGGAAACCGGACAGGGACTGAAACTGTAACAGTGCGGAACGTACTCAATTCACGCCAAACAAAATAAATGCAGGGTTTAAACAACCAAACTAACGAGACAGAACTACAAATAGCTGAGGTAAATCAGGAAGTCAGAACATAAACAAAGGTGATGCACCGTGCAGGGATGATATGGAAGGAGGGATGGATGTTGGGAAGAAGTAGGCTGGTATTGCTGTGGACATGACATCGACTATGTTACATACGTCCTTTTTGTGGAACTATTGTGCTATTTTAAAACTGGAATGTCTGGTATGAAGCGTAAAATCAGTGATGATCTTGCTAAGAAGTGGCGAGCCATAACAATGGACACTAAAATGAAAGTAAGAGAGACTAGGTGTTGGAGGCTCACAAGAAGGATGCTTAGGCTAAATATGTTGTATACAAACTTTTGGACATGCGAATCCACTCTTGAGATGGAAGTGGTTCTTATCTAGGGTACTTACTGTACACTTTTCATGTCCCTTCTGTCTTCAGAAATATCTGAAATACAATGGGAGATAGGTACAGCGACATTAAATATAATTTAGCAACATTGTATATAACATATTATATTAACTATACTTATAATAAAATATGGTATGTTGTGGAAATAAGAGGGCGACACGGTGGAGCAGTGGTTAGCGCTGTCGCCTCACAGCTCCAAGATCCCGGTTCGATCCAGACCCCAGGCTCCATCTGTGTGGAGTTTGCATGTTCTCCCCATTTTTTCTTGGTTTTTCTACCTTTACTTCGGCTTCCTTCCACATTCCAAAGGCATGTGTGTTAGGTTAATTGGTGTTTCCAATGTGCCCCTTAGTGTGTGAGTGTGTGTATGAGTGTGTGTGTCTTATGAAAGATTGGTGCCCTGTCTAGATTTGTTCCTGCCTTGTGCCCTGTGTTGCTGACTGGCTTCTCCTGCCAAAATAAGCAGATAAGAAAATGCATGAATGGATGAATGATGTGTAAATACTGTATAAAAGGTACTATTCATGAATCATGTGAAAAGACTGGCTAGTCACACAAATCTTTTGCAGAGCTTTTGTGTCAGGGCTTGAAACGGAACACTTGATTATCAGACTTGATAATATGCTCAGTCATGTAGCTTTGTACCTTTTATGATGTCTGTATAGGATCAGAATCAGGTGTCAAATGACATTCAGTGTTGTGTGGAAGATGAAAGTTTTTAATGAGTGGAGGAACTTTTATTTACATTAGTTAGCCAGCACGCTTTGATAACAGTAAATATTCCTGACAGTATGAACTATCCACGCTGACTGTAACTCACTTCTCTATTCACCCCCCAAACAGAGAACCGAGTAGCTCTCAGGTGGCTCTTTCTAAAATACTTCTGCCTCTTCACTGTTGTTTAACCTTATTGATTGATTTTGATATGCTATTACTGCATTTCATTAGTTGTAGAGGGAAACGGAAAAGACATTATACATCGTTGACACTACACTTGAACTAAGAGTGGGCTTCATCACGTGTCTGGTTTTGTACTCATTACTGTAGACCCAGTGGAGAGAAACTCTCAGAACATGAAGCAAGAAGTCATGACGCTTCAGGAAATACTCAACCGTCTGGACTTCAAAAGGAAGGCAAGTGTCATGGCCCACCACTAAAGCCAAGCCATTTGTAGTCTTTATTCATTGCTGCTTTTCAGAGTACAGTTTCTTCTGACTTGGAGTCTTATCCTCTGAGGTAATTTGTACACAGTCTTTGCGTCGAACCAAACTTTTAAAAATGATTTAATTAGATAAAGTTAATCAAGGTGACATAAGTGTGGTTTTCACACCTCAGCCGACCTAAACATTTCCTGTCATAAGGCGTCAAGTGAAAGAGTCTGCATTATGCCTCTTTTCCACTGTAGGCTGAATTGCACTGAACGCATTGTGCACACGTGTGTATGATGATGTTTTTCCTTCTGTACTGCTGCTATATCTGTACAAGGTGGTATCAGAGAAAAACTACACTGATATCAGGGTGACACAGTGGGTGAACGTAGCACTGCTTGGATATACGTAATAAGTATGTGCCCATGGATATTGTCTCATGTCATGGAATTGAAATATTTCCATGTATTTATTGGGAACATGCTTTTATCTAAAGCAACTTGCAATTAATACAACTCAGCCTATTGGTGAAGAGTTATCTTAAAAACTGAGCCATCACTGGCACCCTGCATGGAGTAAATTCTAAAAGTTTAAAAGTAAATTGAAGTAAAAGTTCAAGTATGGCTTATGTATTTTACTCAGATAGATTCTACTAAATGTACTTAAAGTAAAAAAGTAAAGGTATTTCTTTAGAAAGCGTTTTTAACTTTTGAAACATGATGTCTTTTATTGAGGCAAAAAGTAAACGTCCATGACACTGAGGTTTGTACTACAATTACATGAACCATCTGCAGAACTCATACAAATTATATTAGATTTAGCAAAAAACAGCAGAAAAAACAAAATAAATAAAACATTTTCTGACATGAGGACCCAAAATATACAAAATAACAATAAAACAATCATATACAATTTTTTTTTAATAAATGCTGCCTAGTTGCTCGACCTCCAAATCATCAGCCTCGGCACGACAGGCGGTGGAACCACTTTGATTGCATTATTTTTAGGCGTGCACACCCTCGCACCATTTGCAATGAGTCGAGTATAAACCTAAGATTCTGATTGGCACTTTGTTAGGTGACAGATGTAATTTCCTAAATAAAAAAAGAACAATAAACACATCACATAGATAAATAAATAGATTTACATAAAAGCTAAAGTAATTGGCCTGTTTTGAAAATGTAGTGAGTTAAAAAGTACAGGTTTACTTACTTTTACAGTAAGTAAAAGTAAAAAGTGTTAAGTTACAAAAATAAGAAATAAGTACAGACTTGGGGGACAATAGCGATAAGGAAATGCTTAACAAGTTAATAGTTTAGTAGTACCAGTTTTATTTAAATCTGGTGGTACCCTGTAGTGTCCATGATTGCAAATATTTTAAGAAAACATTCACATCATCACAGATCCTTCACCATGGTATTTTTCCAATGCCATCCTTTTCACACTAAACCCACCTTGAGGGTTTGTAAAAAGTTTCATCTGACCATTGAACCTGGTTTGACAGATATATGAAGCACAACTCAACCTCTGTGGCCATGAACAGATCCACACCTGGACTTGTGCTCTGGTTCCAGGAAATCCACACAACTAGGGCATTGTGAACTGACAATGGTGACAGTAATTGAAAAAGTTCTGTAACTGACAGACCTCACCTCACCAGAGGCAGGATATGAATCAGGTCACTTTGATCCAGGGCTCTACCATCTGAGAATATTCTGATTTCTGTTGAGGTGAGGTCTGTAGGTTATGTTTCGATTCAGTACAGCGTACAACTC
The DNA here is from genome assembly GCA_025084515.1 of Ancistrus triradiatus. Taxonomy (NCBI): domain Eukaryota; kingdom Metazoa; phylum Chordata; class Actinopteri; order Siluriformes; family Loricariidae; genus Ancistrus; species Ancistrus triradiatus. The sequence goes on from JAJAGP010004628.1 coordinate 15,203, forward strand.
AAGGTGTGGATCTGCTGGCGCCCTCATGTTCAGGTTGCACTTTGTACATGTTTCAGATGCGTGTTTATGGATGTTCTGCCTCATCAGAGGCTCCCGGGTCTCAGCACGCTCAGGCTAGGGCATCACTGACTAGAAGTGACTCACATCACAGCATATTCTTTACTATGTTGGTGGAATACTAAGCGAAGTTGGACTCTGGGTATCTCATAATTCAACTGGAAATAAGATTATGAAAGTATAATATTAATTTTAACATTAATATGTTGCTCATAAGATTTTTAGCTGGACAGCTGGGACATGTTTTTCTCTTGTGCTTTTCAGTGTGAGATCTATGGCATATACTGTACTAGCAAATTGCATCACACCACACCTGACTGTTTCATTCTGTGGTGCAAATATGTTCAAATATTTCGTTGTTATCAGTAGCTACAATTGAACTGAGTTTTATTCTGTTAATAGGAGATTTTGTCTAAGATGGTGGACGTGTTAAAGGAGATAGATGCACTGATTGCCTCCCAGCTGATGCCTGAGCTACAGGCATGGAAGCGCAGGCAGCAGATTGCCTGCATTGGAGGACCTGTAGTCACCGGCCTTGACCAGCTCCAGAACTGGTACTGACGTACATTACTTGTATACATACATACATACAGTGTTACACAAGTTTGTGCACTCCTAGTAATATGGCATGTTTTGTTGATCTGAATACAGAAAACGTTAAAGTTAGGATATGTTGTGTAAAACCTTTTCAGTGCTTGTGTTCATACATTTGGCTGTCTGGAGTGGCTACCAGCCCATAAACTGTGAAATCCAACAACCCATGTCAAGTGACGTCTTTGGGATTCAACAAGCTGTTTACATTTGGCTCCCTGTTCTATGTCACGAAGGGACTCGAGGCTTAACCCGCAGCTTGAGAAATGTTTAGATCTGCTATAAAGCTAAGAGCTAAAACTGGAACCACTCCATTGTTGGCTCCACAAATTAGTACACAAACCCCTAACTTTATCCACTCAGAGGCCAGAAGATCTGAGTGGATAAAGTGTATTTTTGATAGCCTTGTCACAGCAATAGTCAGCAAAAGCATGAAGGTTTGTCCACTCTGAGCTAAGATAACTTACTTCTTAAGTCAAATAGCTTGTGAGTAGCTACACTTTGTTATGAACATGGTAGTTAAATAGCATTGTATACACTACATTATTAACTTTTTGAACATGGACAATTTCTATATTTTTTATTAAAGTCATTATTCATGCATTGATTCACATGTGCATAGAATTTAACCTGTATTAGTCAGTTCCAAGAAGAGCCGATTCTGTGATTCAGGGCCCCTTGGATCCAAGAGTCAACGTTCAATTAGTTAATTCCTCACACAGAAACCATATAGTGTCACATTCAGGGCATATAGGGAACTTAAGTTAGCAGCATAGCTCTATAAACTGCCAGTTATTTAGCGTAAATGGATAAATGACCTTAATGCAACAAATGAATTAAGCTTATGATATTTATTGATAAAGTGTACAGTCTTATAAGCAGCTCATGAAGTCTTGAATCACTGAGTAGGGTGCAGTATCATTTCAAATAGCTGGCTTATAAAAGCCATTGTTCTGGATAGGGCTGTTTAAAAAAGACACATACCCATCAGCAAGTTTCATTCGTATGACAAGAACACTATATACAGTATAAAGAGTGCCATATATTTTTGTTATTATTATTATTATTATTATTATTATTATTATTATTATTATTATATATAATGCAAATATATGCTATATATATAGGGGAAATCTACTTTATCTACTAGGTCATCAGGTTTTTGCCAGAAAGCCACAATGCTGTGGAATAGAAAAGAAAACCACTGCACTCAAACCAAACACCAAAACCTCATTCTAAAGGATGGTGGAGGCGTGCAGAAGTTTGGTGATGATCCACTGGTGTTTTTCATAAGGTCTTAGGACTTAATTGACTTGTTAATGGTTCATCATAATGTATGAACACAATGGTAAATAAAGATGCTTGGTGTAGAGTCTGTGCAGCTTAATGCAGAACGGTGTCTGATTAGGGGTGGGAGATATGGTACAATATTATATCACGATAATTAAAGGCATTTCCAGTCTACACGATATTTATCACAATACAAGTGATCGCAGAGAAAATGCCTCAGTAGAAAATGCAACAGGTTCTTAAAAACTTCTATTAACATATTACCCCATACTAAGTGATCTTTTTATTCAGCACTACACTTTATCCAATTATATCCACTTTATAATGAAATTTAGTGCAGAAAAGCATATCGTCTATCATAATAACAAAATCTTATCACAATATGATAAAATATCATCATTTTGCCCACCCTTATGTCTGTTTACAGAATAGTTTTGATAACAGAAATATTGTCTGAACTGATCTGCAGTGCATCTATTAGCATATGTCTTTTGTAAATAACTGCTTTTTTTACTTAATTGTGACAGTGTCTACATCGAGAGGCTTGACCTGTGCAGTGCAACTATGAGTTACTCTGTATTTGTAACTGTGTCCTAATATTATAGTGTGATTATAGTAGGTTTGGCATTTAGTTAAAAACATACAAAAATAATCTGTCATGAAACAAGAAGCACAAATGGGGAAATGTACCTTGTCTATGGTAAAACAAAGTCTCTTGCCTAGTGACCTTGTTTTTAACAGAAGCTCATTTGGTCTCTGTAGGTTTACTATGACTGCTCAGAGTTTGTTCCAGATCAAACGGCAGCTGGATAAACTAGGTGAGCTCATTGTGAAAGTGACCTACGAGAGTGACCCCATACCCCTGCAGAGACCTCAGATGGAGGAACAAGTAAAATATCTCATATATCATCTTATCAAGAGGTAATGGGCACCACCCACTTCTCAAACATTTCCTACTTCATTTCAAATCACATTTCAGGCTGAAGAGAGGGATAATGCAGAAGTGAAAAAATGTGGGGCTCACATGGTGTTAAAAAATAAACAAGGAAGCATTACACTACAAAGTACAGTCTAAACTCTTAATCACACCCATGTCTATTTCATGTCTATTTTTGGTGAGAGGGGAGTTTGGTGACTTAATGGGGTTACAAACAGTAGACAAAGCAATATTCATACCTGATGCTGATATAATGTGTTTTACTGAGCTGCTCGCGTGATCGTAAACATGTACTATTCATTTATGGAAATTTGAGAAATAGTCCATGATTGATGTTTGTTTCTGAAGTCCTGTCTGTGATGAATAACAGCAACATGATTACAAGTGTGTTCACTTTGCCGCCATCGGGCAGTTATTTCCAGCCATACAAAACCAGACTTCTATATCTTTGAATGATGAGAGACCGATATCCGGAACTGACAGAGAAATTAACGTTTAAAATCGCTGGTATAATATGACAGAACTGATATAACTTACATGTATTGTTGGGTTCAAATAACAAAGGAAAATACGATTTTTTAAAGGTTATTCTGGCAGATGCGCATGTGCATGCCGCCACTACATAGGGGCCAAGAATTGCCACCCCCATCTCCGACACATTCATGAATATGGCGATTGGTTCTTTCATATATGACGGGACGAGGCTTCTGTACTACAGCCACCATGTTGGCCGTGGGCTGTCCCATTCATATTTCAAACAGTGACCAGTCTCCTCCTTTTGTAACGTCTCTGATAACAGACAGGGGCTGTACATCATCATAAGGTTTCACTGTACAGCATAGCTTTTTTTTATTTAAGACTTTATATAACCATAAGTTTCAAAAACCTACTATTATATATTCTTAACTTGCCTTACAACTTTAATAAAACAAGACAGAACCATAAGTAGGTTTAAGTAGGTTGAGCACTTGTTCTTAATGCTCTGCCTCTCTGGTTTGGATCTCGCCTCTGGTGAGCTGAGGTCTGTCAGTTGCATTTTGGTTACTACCAGATGTTAGTACCAGATAAGACTCGGTGCAGTTTCAAGTACAGTCACTGTTAAAGCTGAGAAGACCAGTTTCGGTTTCTATGTGTATCCACCGGATTACTTCCCATTTTCCACAGGTGGGTTCCTGAGTGTCAGTGCTCCCTGGGGGTGGTGGCTGGGTCTATTTTAGATGAGTCGGTCTGTTCACATCATATGACCCCAATCAAGGGGTCTAATCTAGATCAGATGTGTCATGTGATGCCGACCAGAGTTGCTCCCATATTACTGTAGATAGCCTTTATTTAATTTAAAATAGAATGCAGTGTAATGTGTATGTTGTAGGGTTCCTGTCCTCCCTAACCACACACATAAACCTCCTCTTTGGCCTTCTTCTTCTCCTGCCTGGTGGCTCCATCTTCTGCATTATTTTCCCAGTATACCCCTCAATCCTCCTCTGCACATGACCAAATCATCTCAATCTCACCTCTCTCACTTTGTCTCCAAACTGTCCTGCCTGCGCTGTCCCACTAATAAGCTTATTCCTAATCCGGTCCATCCTTGTCACTGCAAACAAAAATCTCTTAAACTCTGCCAACTTGTTCATCAATCTGTCACCACTGTAAACAAGCAAGGGCTCAGATTAGATCCTTGGTGCAATCCCACCCTCATCATTCCTACCGCAGTTCTCATAAATTTCATGCACCACCCATACTTCTCTGCTATTAGTGACTTGGTCATAAAATACCACAACTTGTCTATTGACACCCTGTCATAAGCTATCTCTAGATCCACAAATACACAGCGTGTCTCCTACTCATCTCTATACTACTCCATCAACACTCTCAAAGCAAAAATCACATTGTTGTTGCACTGTAGTGCACTTCTTTAGCATAAAACCATATTGTTTCTCATAGATCATGACCTCTCTTCTCATCCTAGCTTCCAATTCTCTTTCTTGTTACTACTTTCTTGTGGCTAATCATGCTGTAGTTACTGCAGCTCCTCACATCTCCCTTCTTCTTAAAATTGGCACCATTGCACTTTTTCTCCATTCTTCAGTCTTCATCTTCCAAGATTTTGTTAAACAAACCGGATAAGAACTCCACTGCCATCTATTCTAAACATTTGCTTACCTCAACTAGTATCATCTGATCCAACTCAAGCAGTTTCACCACTTTTCATTCTCTTCATATCTGTCCTTACTTTGCCCTTGATAATCCACCATACTTCCTGATTCACTATCTCCATGTGGTCCAACCTTTTTTCTCTCATTTTCTTCATTGATCAATCCCTCAAAGTGCTCTTTCCACCTTCTGAATGCACTCTCCTTGCTTGTCCGCACATTTTCCTCTGCATCCTTTATTGCCGTAGCTTGCTGAATATCCTTCCCAGCTTGGATCCTCTGGCTAGCCAAGTGGTACAAGTACTTTTCTCCTTCCTTAGTCTCAGACTTCTCATACAGCTTGCCATAAACATTTTCCTTACGCTTTAATACTCCTGTTATCTGATATATGTTTGTTATCTCTCTGACAATCCCAGCTCTTTTCACCAACAACTTCCTCCTTGCACTTTCCCTTACTTCCTCATTCCAACACCAAGTCTCCTTGTATTCCTTTCTCTGTACAGACTTCCTAGCTGACTCTTTCACCACTTTTGCCATATTTGCCCAGTTATCCATACCTCCTTCAACTTCTCCCATCTGATCCTTGGTTCAGCCCTCACAACTTTTCTCTTCTTCACAATTTCTCTTCTTCCACCATTATCCTCTACCATCCAATGTTGTCTGTCCATCCATCCATCCATCCATCCATCCATCTATCCATCTATCTATCTATCTATCTATCTATCTACCTTTCAGGTTGCATCTCCTGTATTGGACATAGTCCATTTGTGTGCACCTTCCTCTGTATTCCTCCATAAAGCTTTCGTTTGCATAGCTGTACTGCTAATCAGTATAATTAGCATAGAAGTGAAAATCAGCATTGTGTTTGTGAACTACACATCCCAGCAGCTGTATATACAGTAAAACTACCATAAGAGCCCCTATACAAAACCTTGTGGGACACCATGCACTTTTTAGGCTTTGAAAAATGCCAGTTGACACAAGCAAATTAAAAGATGATCTTGTCTATCTAAACTATAAGCACTTGAAATTGGATAAAACACTCAACCAGATAAAGTGTATTTTTGAAGGACAATTGTAACGTTCATATGTGCTTTCAAGTACTCATTTTTAAAGATCACACAAATATCTCAACAACATTTATTTTGTTTCACAAATTAAAATGATTAAAATGAATCTGGAGCTAAAATCTACAAACCAATAGAAACTCATAAGTCAAATGAAGTCCAAATGAAATTAAACTGGTTTTGGAAATATATTAAAACAGAACTAAACAAATCAAAACAGTAATGAAGCTGTGAGAGAGAACCAGTGGCACTACAGTATATATACAGCAATTTTGCTACCTAACTTGCTAACTGGAGACCTAGATCTTTTCAACCCTCATGCACCTTAGAAACGAATCCCACATGACACTGTGGGTGTTGAAACAGGACTGTAGGAGTGCAAATGACCTCCTTTCATGCATCTAAATGTGTTTTGGAAATTGTGGTACTTTTGTGACTGAATACTGGAGCTCTCTGTACATGTTTCATGAATTCAGTGGACACCAGGACAGAACAATATAATGTGTCAAAACTGGCACTGATTGTTTTACAATGCAACTGTCACATTGCAAAGGCTGCAATAAAGCGACAAACACATGTTTTCATTAATCAATAGGTTAGAGCTGTTAATAATCTTGATCTAAGTACTATATTTCATTTCCTTTTGCAGCATATATTGTATCATCTACAGTATTTTAGCTAAATTGAGACAGAGAAGGATGAGCTCCCCCTGTAGAGACCTGATTCCTCTCTAAAGAAAGGTGTCCTTAGAGCTGTGGTTTTTTAGGGAATTGAGGCAATCCGTGCTAAACCCGCTTGCAAACCATTTCTTTCAATGAAAGGAAAAGTGACGTATCAAAATACAGTCCTCATCCCTCCCCACAAATGTTTGGCACTATTAGGAAACGCAAGGACACAAAAATGAGTTAGAAGAAAAGAAACTGACCTCATGGGTGAATTAGTAATTATTTTAAGAGCAAATACCTTTAAAATGATGTAACATTTTAGTCTGAGAGGAAAAAAAACCATCCTCAATCAATAAAATACTTATTTTCTATTTTTAAAATAACCATAATGTGGCCACAAATTTTTTAAAATTTACACGAAACCACCCCTTTTTTTTGTCACCTCCCCCTCCCTGCCTTCTTTTCGCCTTCTCCCCCCTCCTTGCTTTTCCCCCCCCCCAGCAACTTAGTTTTAGTCTTTTTCCAATACCATCAATTTATTTTTAGGTTATTTTTGAATCAGAAACCCTTCCCCAAAAAAAACCTGTTTTTTGAAACCTGGCAGAGCCCCAAGGAAATTTTAATTTCCTGTTCCCCTTGGACTGTGGGTAAAAGGCCCTATTGGATAAGGTTAACTGGACTTCTGGAGAACCAAAGGTTCCAGGTCCAGAAAAGTCCCAGGGTTTCAAATCCCCAACCTCTGCCCAAGCTTGCCAATTGTTTTTGGGGCCTTGAGCAGACCCATAAACAACCCCAACAATTTGCTTGGGGATTGTAAGACTGGTAACCACTTGTAAGTCCCGCTCCGTTCTGGATAAAGGGGCGTCTGCCTAAAATAAATATGCTGGTAAATGTAAATGTAAATTGTTTTTTACCAGATTTTTGGGTCTTTTCCAAGGTAACAATCTTCAGATCAAAAGAACCATCTGTGCCTTGATACCATGTGATTGGTTAATAAGTAATGGAATCAAAAACAACAGAAACAACACAACTGTTGTACTTTTTTTAAGTTAACAAAGCTGTACAAGTAGTTTTTTTCTTTTTTCCCTTTTTCTTTTTTTTTTTTTTTTTTTTTCTTTTTTTTTTTTTTTTTTTTTTTCCATCTTTCCCCCCTTTCCTCCCTTCCCCTTTTTTTTTTTCTTTTTTTCTTTTTTTTTCCCCCTTTTTTTTTTTTTTTTTCTTTTTCTTTTTTTTTTTTTTTATTTTTTTTTTTTTTAATTTTTTTTTTTTTTTTTTTCTCACGTTCTTTTTTGTTTTTTTCTTTTTTTTATTTTCTTCCTGTTTCCGATCCTTCTGTTTGGTCTTGTTCCTTTATTTTGTCCTTTTCCTTTTTTTCTTTAAGTTTTGTTCCCCTCTCCCTTTCCCTCGAACTCTTTCCCTCCTTAGCTTTTTTCTTTGCAAAAATCTGTATCAAACTTTTCATCTTTTCCCACCATTTTCAATCAGATAGTTATGTAATGGACATGCTTCCCTTTCTTTTTCAGCTCTTATTCTTTTCATGGTTCACTTGGTATAATCTGAAGTGATGTAGACAATCAATGCCAAAATAAAACAATACTAAGTACTTTAATTTTAATGGTAATTTTTTTTTTTTTTTTTTAAATTAATTAAACTGTTTTAGTTAGTTAACTTAAGGTTTTATATTGTTTAATTTTTAATATCAATTTAAAAAAAATCTTTTAATAATAATTTTAATTTAAATTTCACACTCTCAGCTAGACAACAATTGTAGTTTAGGATAATTAGGAGTACTCGCCCGATACAGATAAAAAACCCATAACCAATAAACTCCATTTAGAGTTAAGAAGCGCTTCATGAAGTTTTGTAAAATGCTGGCAAAAATCTCAAATAGTTCTTTCAAGTGCATTTCCAGTGGTGATTTGTGTCGTGGGTGGGGCCCTGTGCCACCTCTATGTTTTGTCTGTTTTGCTGAGCTATAATGTTGGTTTTCCTTTTCTGGAATTCCCCATTCATGTTTTTTGTGTGTTAAATTTCAATTTTTCCAACGAATTTGCTTTTAAATTTAAACCGATTATTGTAAGATTATGAGTCATTATATGATCACTGGTTTTGTTCCCTTGGAATTATGAATTCAAACTTCAGTTGCCGCCCTTTTAAATTATCCCTTTCGCTTTTGTTCTTGCATTTTTATATTTAATTAGATCCACATTGCCTGTTGCGGGACAGTGGTTATAGTGAAATGCTTCTCAATGGGTGGGGCTTCCATTTGCAACGGAATGGACAGTTCTGCATGGGGATCGGAATGTGCTAACAACAGACAACCCATTTTTATATATTCTATATATATTGCACCACAGGGATTTTTTTTAAGATTAACCTTGATTAAATGCCTAAATAAATGTACAGCTAACAAGTTATGAATGTATGTACACAAATGTCAAAAAGGAATGTTATAAGTAAGTAGGGCATGTAATCTCTTGCTGCATTGATTTAATTGTGATTGTTGTTTTTGGTTTTGCAAGAGTTTCCTTTGGTGGTTGGAGAAGCAGCCCTTGTTATGCCCACACACACCTCAGAAACAACCCACCCTTATCCAATTAAACCCCAAAGTGCAGTAGTTTCACGACCAAGTTCAGGTAAGAAACAACCTTTTTAGGTCAGATAATACAACTAAAATATGTAAGATACGCTTGCTTTTGCAATAGTTGTTATAGCCTTAGGGACTTTTTGTATAACAAACTGCTCAAAAACATAAAGGGAACACTTTAAAAAAAAAAAACATTAAACAACAACCAATATAACTAACTCCATTATAACATAACTCCAAGTAAATCAAACAAACGTCTGTGGAAATCCAAACCTGTCCCCACCCTTAGGAAGCAACACTGATTGCCAAATCAATAAAATTTCCGAAAATCCCCCCACCTTCTTGGTTGTGCAATACATACAACAGGTGGAATTTTTATTGGCAAATTAAGTAATACCAAACTCAATACCTTGACACACTTCATTAAAGGAGTGTTTCTTGCAGGTGGGGACCACAGAACCACTCTTTCAGAGTCCAGTACTAATGGCTTTCCTGGGCCTGATGTTTTTTTGGTCACTTTGAATGTTTTTGGGTGGTGCTTTTTCCCCACCATTCACCTCGTGGTTAGCATGAGACCTGACTCTACACAACCCCACACACCGCAGTGGCTCAGGTCAGGTAGTGCAGCTTCATCCATGAAATGGCGACTCAATGCAGCTGTGGCAGGCAAGAAGGTTTTTGCTGTGTCTGTCAAGCCGTTAGTGTCCAGAGAGGCTTGGAGGCGCTAAACACCATGAGACAGGCCAGTACAACCAAGGAGACGTGGATGAAGGTTGTAGGAAGGAGGGGCAACAAACAACAAAACCCAGCAGCAAGGATAACCGCCTAAAACCCTCCCCCACCCACTCATCCCCTCCCCGCCTTTGTGCAAGGAGGAACAGGAGGAAGCACTTGGCCCAGAGCCCTGCAAAAAAAATGACCCTTCCCAAGCAGGCCACAGATGTCATAAGATTGTCTGCAACAAACGGGTTAGAATCCCGCTATTGGTTCCATGATGAGGTATTAGGGCCCCTACCCCCCCCGCCAAACCCAGATCCACCAGATGGGGGGTTTTGTGCTCCACAAGCCCCAACAAAACAACACCGTGCAGGACGCTTGGCCCATTTTGCCCAGAGAACACCAGGATTGTGGCAAATTTTCTCCACTGGCCGCCCTGTGCTCCTTCAACAGATGTTAAGCGGTTTCCACAACTGAGCACATGTGACAGAAGACGTGAAGACAGAGTCTGTGGAGACGCGCCGTGGAGGCGATCTGCTGGCCTGCCCAACAACAATCCTTTCATCCATGACCCGGTTTTTTTTTTTTTTGGGGGGGCGGTGGGATCCCAAGTAATGGTGTGGGGTGGCATTTTTTCTTTTTCTTTGGAAGGGCCGTCACAGCCCCTTCCCATGTGGTTCCTCTCCATACTTTATGCCCTTTACTTAACTTCCTTCCCTTCCTTGTCCCTGCCATTAGGTGTACCGAGAAAAAGATGATATTCCTCAGACCCCTTGTGAGACATAATTCCTGGTGCCGGTTTGGCCCTGGGTTCCTCCCTCCCCCAATGCAAAGGGAACAATGCCCTAGAACCTCATGTGGCTGGATTGTGTCAGCCAGTTCCCTGCAAAAAGATGAAAGCCAATTGAAGTTGAAGCTATGGGACATTTTGTGCCCGCCCCTTTCCCCAGACCCTGAATCCGATTGAGCAACATTCTGGCAACAATCATGGTCTTGCTTGCACATCATGTCTTGCTCCATCCACCAACGTCACGTTGCACCACAGACTGTCCAGGAGTTGGCGGATGCTTTAGTCCAGGTCTGGGAGGAGATCCCTCAGGAGACCATCCACCACCTCATCAGGAGCATGCCCAGGCGTTGTAGGGAGGTCATACAGGCACATGGAGGCCACACACAATACTGAGCCTCATTGTGACTTGTTTTAAGGACATTACATCAAAGTTGGATCAGCCTGTAGTGTTTGTCCACTTTAATTTTCCAAATCCTCCAAACTCCAAATCCAGGCCTTCATTGGTTAAATAAATTTGATTTCCATTGATGATTTTTGTGTGATTTTGTTGTCAGCACATTCAACTTTGTACAGAACAAAGTATTCAAAGAGAATATTTCATTCATTCAGATCTAGGATTGTTATTTGAGGGTTCCCTGTATTTTTTGAGCAGTCTATATATACAGTTTCGCACTTAAAACCACTTAAGTGCGAAACAAGGCTTTATACAGTAAATGGGAGATGCGTCGTAACCACGAAATGTCGTAACTCGAGACCGTCGTAACCCGAGGACTACCTGTATATATATATATATATGTGTGTGTGTGTGTGTGTGTGTGTGTGTGTGTGTGTGTGTGTGTGTGTACGTATATAAATGTACCATTGCATTCTGTGCATATTCTTCAGATTGTTGGTTAAGCTACCTGAAGTAGATTATCAGCTTAAAGTGAAGACAACATTTGACAAGTAAGCTCCTTCTATTATTTTTATTAGTAGTAATTATATTAATAGTATTTGTAATTTATGACTGTTTTAAACATCAATATTGATCAGTATGTTGTTGGCTTATTTCTGTGGTGTTTTTTTTTTTTTCACTGTAGGGACCTCCCAGTTGGCAAAGTGTGAGTACACCAAAACATAAGTGAGAAAACAAAAGTGAGAACTTAAATGAGAAACAACTTCCTGTTATTTCTTGGCAAAGTTTCAGTTTGAGGGCTCTTGGGTATAGTAAGAACAAGTTGGGAGGGGACGCAGTTGTAGAAATGTGGTTTAGAAGAAACTGAAGTAAATTTATCCGCCTTGTTGGGGTTGTCACATCATGTACTGTAATTAATTTTCTATGTGAACCAGGGGGTTTTAGGACCCAAGCACAGGTAGCTGGTGTAAATAAGCCCTACTGTTGGCTGAGGAGAGGTTTAACGTGCTTATAGGACTGTTAAACACTTCACAAAATGAAACCATGTATATACAAGTATATGCATACACATAAATAAAAATACGTGTATGTGTATGTATATATAGAAAGCGCATAAGTCATGCGAGTTGAATCATGGGTGCGACAAGAGACACTGCTCTGAACAGCTTTAAATACCTGCACAAGCAGGTGTCTTGGGTCAAGTGCAATCAGCATCTATTCTAATCAGCGCGTCCGTGGTAGGCCTTGCTGTCCCAATCCCGGCACGTTTACCACGCCATTACTGCCCTCTAGTGTCGGGCCGCAGAACTGTGTGGTTCCTAATATGTAACAATGAAGAATAATGCATTGCATCTTAAAATGCCAAAAAAATAGCAATTTTTTAAATATAAAAGATAGAAGAATATCAAATTTTTATATTTCGGCAATAATTTGAACATTGAAAAGAGCTGGATAAAGTAGCTAAAACGAAAGTTTTCATTTGACAGTCGATGACAGAGTATTCAATAACTGAGTTCAAAAAGAAACGGCCAGTTTGAACAGTGAGTTTAAACCAAGCATTTAAACAGGGAGTTCATATGAACAGTTCTATATTTGTTCCACTGTCCAGTTTGCAAAGTGAGTTCAAACAGAGCATTCCAACAGCAAGTTTAAACAGAGTTTAAATGATTATTTCCAATAGCAAGTTCACATGGCAAATTTAAACAAATAGCACAGGTCAAATAGCTTGTTAAAAGTTGAAATGACCCATTCACACAAGTTCAAGCAGTTTAAAAGGTCAGTTCAATGGTCAATTTACAGTGTGAGCATAAACTGCAAGTTCACAGTTGCAAGTTCAAATGTCAAATTTCAGTTGAGTTGGACCCACTATGCCTTCAGAACTGCCTTAATTCTTCATGACATAAATTCATCAAGGTGCTGGAAACATTCCTCAGAGATTCTGGTCCATATTGAAATGGCAGCATCATGCAGTTATCGTGCAGATTTGTTGGCTGCACTTGATGCAAATTTCCCATTTCACCACATCCCAAAGATGCTCTATTGGATTGAGATCTGTTGACTGTGGGGGCCATTTGTGTACAGTGACGTCACTCTCATGTTCAAAAAAACAGTTTGAGATGATTTGAACTTAAATCACCTTTGTAACCCTGCATTGTGTTGCTGCCATGTGATTCGCAGGTTAGATACCCATTTGACAGGGAGTACCTAATAAACCGGCTGGAGAGTGTATATAACCCAGCCTAAAACACTTCCATTCTAAGCTAGTTTGATGAATGTATAGGTTTTATGGGATTATGACATGCCTCTTTTCTTATGTATTTATGCAATTCTAGTTGTTACGCTTGTTCTCCTTAATTGATGAAGTTTTGTATGAAGTTTGTACTGAAGCCAAAAAAAAGTTAGTAGAGTTAATAGTTAATTTGCTAGAATATTCAGGAATATTTGTATTTCAGAAATTATTTATAACCATATAACCATAAACTAAAGATGAAAGCCTTCAGTAAAGCGTTATGTAATTTACTGAGAGTGCTTTATGACTCATTAGGTTGTATAGCAGCATTGTATTCTATGTAACAGCATTGTAACAGCACTGTATAATTTTGTTAGTACCAGGCAATTCTTCATCCCTACCAACAACACTAAAGTGATGGATGTGGAAGAGTCTTCGAATGGTTGCTTATCAGTGGAGTTCAGACATCTGGTATTTTATCCCTGTTTCTGTTATTATTATATAATTATTAAACCCATTGACCTGTTAAACACATAATACTCCACATAACAGTGGAGGGGTAAAAACACTGGACTATAATAGGCTCTGCAGCACTCGGATTGGTTCCAGTTATTGTGTATACATTTTGTGCTGTGTGTATTTATGCATGCCTGTGTTTGGATGAGGGGAGATTTTTCATCTAAATAAGTGACAGTGGTCTGTTGTGTTTGGTCATTTACACCACTATCTATAATATACAGAATTATGCAAAGGTTTGAGCAGTGTTTTAAATTTCTAAAAGCAAAGAGGTTAACTTTAGCTCTTCAGGGAGCAGACTTAAATATGAGATACAATACTGTGCAAAACCTTTAGGTAGGGAACAGTTTTACAGAATTTGTGGGTATTTTAAGTCTTCTGCAGTGTGTCAGTGAGAAACAAAACATTTTATCTATACATCTGTTTTTTTGCAAAAAAACCCCCAAACTTTTATGTTGTTAAAGAATGTAACGTATCAACAATCAATGAAAAGAAATGATGTGCAGATTGATCTAAACTGAGTAAACGACACAGAAGCAGCTGGGTAGAGGTGATTAAGCTGGATGAGGGACAACCATCCTAAGAAGGCAAGACTGTGGAAGATTGCAGCAGTTCAGCCTTAAAATCCTATGTGAGTATAGCAAGAAGATACAAAGTGATTATCCTGCATGAGCAAGGTCTCTCCCAGGCTGAAATTTTGGGGCAAACAGGTGTTTCCAGATGTGCTACCCAAGCTCTTTTGCACAAGTACAAATAGGCAGGCAATAAAGACAACAAACATGGTGGTCAGCCACAGAAGTTGAGTGCAGAAGATTTGAAGAATGTCAGGCATTCTTCCCATCGAATTCGGAAGATCTCAACTCAGAACTAGTAAAAACCATTGGGAACCTGGTACACCCTTCTACAGTCCACAAAGTCTTGTAAAAAGTGGTCTCCAAGGAAGAGTTGTGACTAAAAAGCTATGGCTAAGTGGGAGAAACAAAGCCAAGCAATGTACCTATGCAATAAAACACAAGGACAGTACAGTGGCAACAGGTGCCCTAGACTGATGAGGCAAAATTGGATATTCTTGACTCTAACAGAAGGCAGCCACTGAACCATGAACATGGATCAGGGTCTGCATTCAACACTGAGCATGCTGGAGGTTTCCTGAAGGTTTGGGACTGTTTTTCTGCAAATATAGTTGGTGATTTGGTTAACATTTTAGTTTTGGCCCTCTGACGCACTGCTGAAAATTACAGACAGATTCTTATCCATGATGCAGTTCCAGTAGTGAGGCACATGACTATCCCAAATCTATTCCCCAGCAAGACAAAAACTCCAAACACACAATTCAAAGAACTGTCTCCAGCAGAAAGTCAAGTCAAGTCAGATCTATTTATATAGCGCTTTTTACAGTGGAGCATTGTCTCAAAGCAACTTTACAAGTTTAGATTATCTCCTAATAACTACGTCCAATCCCAAATTGAGCAAGCCTAGGGCGACAGTGGCAAGGAAAAACTCCCTAGTTCTAGGAAGAAACCTTAGGAGGACCAAGACTCAAAAAGGGACCCAACCTCCTAGGGCGGCGTAGATGATAAATCTAAGAGCGAAACTAAAGTCATGGAGTCAAAGTTAAAATAAAATGTGAAGTATGCACATCGGCATTAAGTGGCCCGGGTATGATGGGGCTGGAGCTGATGACGGAAGCAGCTTGAGTGGAGCTCCAGCAGATGAACATCATGTGTGGGGCAAGGGAGTGGAACTGCTGGAACACACCTCGGAGAGAAAAAACAGAACATGTAAATTAGTTATTTGATTAAGATTGATTAAGAAAGGAGTAGCAACAGTGTCTATTAACAATCACTGAACGCCAGTGTCATATCACTGATTCTCCCAAGTGTATCATGAGACCCCCCGACAGCATTAGCTATAGCAGAATAGATAGCTAGAAAGAGGAGAACTGGTAGGAAACACAGCCAAGAGGGATCACATGAGACATTGGCAACCCCACGGGAAAGAAGAGCAAGAAATCCTGATTAGTGGTATAGCCCCCACAGAGCCATAACCTCAACTTTACTGAGCCAGTTTGGAATTACATAAAGAGACATAAGCAAGTGAGACAACCAAGGTCTTCAGAAGAACTGTGGCAGGTTCTGCAAGAGGCTTTGGTAAAACATACCAGCTGAATACCTTCAAAACTGCACACCAGTGTACCTCAGAGAACTGATGCTGTTTTCAAAGCTGAGGATGGTCACAATAGATCTTGATTTGGTTTAGGTGTTTCTAAGGGTATTACTGAAAAAAAAGTAAATCCAAAAAAATGTTGTTTACCACTGATACACTAATGCCGAAGTCTTCAAATAAAACACAAATACTTTAAAACTGTTCGGCGCTGACTAAACATTTTACACAGTATTGCATTTCTACAAATCTTACAACATGTTGTTTAATTACAAATAAATATTGAAACTTGCCATGTGCAAAAACTTGTGTTTGCGTATACAATATAAATACAAGGGTTTGTATACGGTCTGAAAACTTGTTTGACTTGTTCACGGTTCGTTAAAATTTTCAAGTTTGTTTACAACAAAGCTGAAGTAAATCAACAAGGTAACGTGATTTGACCAGTGCCCAAGCTTTTTCATAAAACTGTGCAATATGTCACATGTGGAGAGAAGCACTTGTGTTTAAACTGTTTAAACCATTAATAGTATTAATTCATGTGGACTAATACCTTATTATTCTTATACAAGTAATTTTTGATGCTCATGTAATCTAGTCTAGCGTGTATCTACACATGCATTAAAAGTACTTGGGATCTAAAATATTAATGAACTTGCAAATAGTCACTATGCTAAAGTCTCTCCTCTCAACAGCAGCTGAAAGAAAAGAAATGCACAAATGGAGCCAAAGGAAACGAGGTGAGGAGATTTGAGAGGCTGCTCTTTTTTGTAGTCTATATAATGCATGTTCGTCATGGACATTGCCCATTTGTGGGAGAAAACTTGTATTATATTACTGATTTCTCTTCATGTTAACATATTGAGTGTCTATGACTGTAGGTACATAAAGCATGTGCTGGATATTTGTCTATTGCAGGGTCCTCTAACAGTAACAGAGGAGCTACACTCACTCAGCTTTGAGGCCATGCTGTGTTTGCAGGGTCTGGATATTGACCTGGAGGTCTGGTTCTATTCTTTTTAAAATAAAATCACCCAAGCCATGCTTACTGAACATGGTGAATAATCATTCACAATCCAGGCTAAAAAGTATTTGAACCCTTGTATTTGTGTGGGGACTGTGGTAGCCTAGCGGGTAAGGTCCAGAAGGTTCAGGGTTCAAATCCCACCTCTGCCAAGCTGCCACTGTTGGGTCCTTGAGCAAGGCCCTTAACCCACAATGGCTTGGATTGTAAGACTGTACCAATTGTAAGTCGCTGTGGATAAGGGCGTCTGCTAAATGCTGTAAATGTAAATGTTGTATTTAATACCTCCTAACTTCTTTGAGCAGCAAAGTTTCCTATAGTTGCTCATCAGCAGCATCCCATTCTGGGATTTCTATAATGGATGCCACAACATCTGAATTGGGTTAAGATTTGAAAACACATTTTGTCCTTTTTTTAACCTTTTGTGTCTCATCCAAATTGTACTAAATTTCAGATGATGCAGTGCTTCTCAGATATTCTCCATTGTATATTTTTTTAGTTAGCTTTGAGTTAACTGGTGCTGTAATAATTGGAACTGAGGCAGCAAAGCAGCTACAAACTAGTGCTCCTTCACCATGCTGCAGAGTTGGGATGAGTTTTTGCAGTGTAGTGCCAGAGGTGTTATTGAACAACCATTTGGTATTTTGACAAATTTTACCCTTCACTTTACCCTTGGCAGAAAAGAAGAAAAGCTATTTTGAAGAAAAACAATTACCAAAAGGTTGTTTCATGCAGGTTTTATGTTTAGAAGATGTGACAAGAAGCCATTGCTGTCTGAGAAAACAATAGAAAGAGCAAAAAGTTTTTGGCAGAATATAGAACACTTAATTCAGAGTGGTTCAGCAGAGTCATGTAGTGATGAATCACTGTTTGCGTTGTATGGTGATGTATGGTGTCTTTGAAGAACTGGCGAGGGTTACTGCATCTCTATCATTAGGTGAACATTGTAAGAGATGTCATGGTGTGGGAGTGTTTAATTAAACGTGTTTTATTAGATAAAGCGAAACAGAACGAAACTATGTATTATGATTAACTTTGTGCTTTGTGTTTACATGTGTGCCATCTACCAGACCTGCTCTTTGCCATTGGTGGTCATCTCCAATGTCAGCCAGCTGCCAGCAGGCTGGGGCTCCGTCATGTGGTACAACCTACTGACAGATGATCCCAAGGTAAGATAAGCGATAAATATATAGTCAGACCCTGTTTGCTGCAACAGAAAAGGGTCTACTCCAAACCTTTACTCCAAATTTGGAAGCATACAGTAACATTAAGGTTTCTCTCAGTGGAACTAAAGGGTCTAGGCAAAACCATAAATTAGAAGGGGTGTTCACATACTGGCTGCATATTGTATGTCTTATGGAACCAATTCAGGATGTGCAAGCACTTAAGTAAATTGAAACTTTGCTTTACTTGTCTTTTTATAATCTAAAGGTGAGGACACAAGGTGAAACTGTGGTTGAAATGGTGAAATGTATCTTCAGTTTCTAGATTTTGCATTCGACTCTCGAACCCATTTCCATTAAGCTATTTGGGATTGTTTAATTTGGTTTCAAGAAGTTAGCAAATTCAAACACAAGTTTAATTGCGTTTATATAGCACTTTTACCAGTATATCATTGTTTCAAAATAGCTTTAGAAAGACAGGTGACAGGTAACAGTATCAAAGAAAAGTTGATTCATTTACTTTGTACGTTAAAAGACACTAAAGTTGAAACTTTGGTGATGTGTTTTTAGTTTCAAGATGTTTGTATGATGAATCTTGACCACACTCCCACTGGGCCATCTGGGGCCCATTTGAATTTAGTTTCAAACGGTTAGTAAATTCAGCAAGGAAATTTCCCCTAATACAGCTTTGCATAACCATTGGCAAATTGTGTTGAGTGTTGAAAAACAGGTTAACCACTGCAAGAACAAACTTAATTATAACACATTTCTACAAGTTTATATTGCCATTAACAAGACATGTATTACAAAGTTATTACAAGAGTTCTTATAAAACCATGTATGCATCACGTTTTTGTTTATCCCAAAGTCTTTCAAATGTATGCTTTAAATTGTGCAGACAGCATGTACAAAATATGTATAAAAAATGTAAGCATTTGCTGGTGAAATGGCCACAGGACATCCTCAAACTGCCTACAGGTTGTTTGGGCGTTCAATTCAAAATGAAATGTACCATTTAAGCTTCACTAGCAAAATATGTGCAAAATCTAAACATGATAAAGTTTTCACATGAAAAGTGAATTGAGTTGTGTCCTGCACTGGGAATTGTAATTTTTGAAGAATAGTAAAGTTCAATTGATATTAAATCGAATCCTTAACCTCCTCTCTATTTTCTCTCTTGGTGATGTGCAGAACCTGGCATTCTTCAGTAACCCACCCAGGGCCAACTGGAGCCAGCTCTCAGAAGTGTTAAGCTGGCAGTTCTCCAGCTTTGCTGGTCGCGGCCTAAACAAGGACCAATTAAGCATGTTGGGAGATAAACTTTTAGGTAAGCTAACTAACTTGCCAAAAGCATGGTATTACCATGTTGACTTGTTACCATGTAGACCTATTATTTGCAATATCACTGAAATTGGATCTAATTAGGGAATTAAGTCTAAAATATATTATTTGTGGAGTGGAGTACAGCAGAATTACAGACCAGGGCTTAAATGAAGTCTTGATGAGCAAAACGGAAATAGTCATAGTGATATACAATATTTGGATTTGTGTGTTAATGCAATCTCATGGAATCAAGAGTTTACCACCGAATCAGGCATTTTTCGATGATACTATACCTGGATCCAATAGGTTGCATACTCTTTATTACAGTCATTTAATTCCACAAAAGATATCCACTTCACCTGAAGGTTATCACCATTCAAATCACTCTAAATTTTTTCATACTAAAACTTTGCTCTTTAATGTAAATACTGTATCCAATCAGTCAATCACATGGCAGAAACTCAATGCATTTAGGCAAGAAGACATGGTCAAGTCATCCTGGTGAACTTCAGTCCAAGCATCAGAATTGGGAAGAAAGGTGTTTTAAGTGACTTTGAATGTGGAATGGTTGTTGGTGCTAAACAGGCTGGATTGAGTATTTCAGAAACTGCTGATCTACTGGGATTTTGATGCGCAGCCATCTCTAGGGTTTACAGAGAATGGTCAAAAAAAGAGAAAATATTCAGTAAGTGGCAAAAATTGCCTTGTTGATGCTAGAGGTCAGAGGAGAACAGCCAGACCGGTTTGAGTTGATAGAACGGCGACAATAACTCAATTAACCACTCGTTATAACCAAGGTATGCAGAAGAACATATCTGAAAGCACAAAATGTCGAACCTTGAAGCAGAGGGCTACATCAACAGAAGATCACACTGGGTGCCACTCCTGTCAGCTAATAAGAGGCAACTGAGGCTACAGTTTTCATGGACTCACCAAAACTGGACAACATAAGACTGGAAAAATGTTGAGTGGTCTCGTTAATCTCGATTTCTGCTGCGAAATTCAGAATTTGGCCTAAACAACATGAAAGCATGAATTCATTCTGCCTTGTATTAACAGTTCAGGTTGGTGCTGCTGGTGTCAGGTTGTGGGGGATATTTTCTGGGCTTTCATTATGCCCCTTAATTCCAATTGACCATGTCCATAGCTATAAGTGTTCCCTTCAACTGCATGATGCTGTCATCGTAGCATGTACTAAGATCTATAAGGAATGTCAACAGCACCTTGTTGAATGTATGCTACGAAGAATTAAGGCAGTTCTTGTTAGGGTTCGTCATCTTAAAACAGAGGCGAACCGTGAAAACAAAAGAATAACGGGTTTTAGGACCCAATTGCAGTTAGCTCCAGATGGAATTAATGAACCAAAATAAGTAAATGAATAAGAGAAAATAAATGCAAATAAAAATCAAATCAAACTAAAGAGTGGCTGGGGATTGAACCCCGGGCTGTGGTGTTAGTGACTCACAGGCTTAACAGCAATCACCACAGAGCCACAGAAGCCACCAGGAAAAAGGAAGTGCTAAAAGGGCACAATAAAGAGTCGGTAAGGACTGGACTCAAAACCAGGGAAGTACAGCAATGACAGGGATACTATAAAAAGCGGAAAAAGGAAAGGAAATACCTGCAGCGCTAGAAAGTACTGCGGAAAGTTAAACCGGGGGAAAAGGAAAGAATGAACGCTCTGAACAGCGGAACGAACGAGCGCTCTCTCACTCGACAGAAGGAGCAAGAGAGACGTGCATGAGGAAGCGCCTCAGGAGCGCAACACTGCCTCAACACAAAAACTCCAAAAAACACAAGCTGGCGTGACTCAGACGCGATAAGAGAAGCGAGGCGGAAAAGGACTTCTCAAGGAAGAGGAGGGGGAGGGGGAGGAGCAAACCCAAAGGGCTGAAGTGGTGAGGGACAACGCAGGGGGCTCACCGCTGGAACGAGAGACAGAGAGACCGAAAATGGGTGCGCCAAGGACGGAAAGAAGACACTGACCCTACTCTAGCGTCTAAGCCCTGGTGATCACCTCCGGACCTCCTGATCCGTACAATTACTGGCGGTCTACTAACTGCCAGCTACACCACTATCACTGACAAACCGCGAGAAGCAAAGGCGATGGTGTGACACCGGTTGAGATTGGGCATGCTCTTAAATAGCCGCTAATCACGCAAGCAAGCCGGTGCATATGCGATAAGCCAGTGCATGCGCGATCATGCTCACTGTGAGAGTCCCGGGCGTCTAGCCAAGCCAACACTGACATTTAGTGTCAGTTTGGCAGGATCTCGCAGTGCTAGGAGAATCCTAACAGTTCTGAAGGCAAAAGGGGGTACTAGCAAGGTGTTCCCAATAAAGAGACTTTTGAGTGTATAGGCAATAAGTGGATTGGGTTTTGGACATACATTTGTTTAATTATATCTGTATACTACAATTATAACTTTTAACACTGCTTGTTTAGTGGGCTGTTAGGCTGTTATGAGGGGGTTTGGTCTGCTGTTGCAGATCTGTTGCCTATTTTTCCATTCGGTATTCTGCCTCTTTAGTTTCCTGCTATTGTTTGATCGACACAAATTTTCACTTACTCTACTTTAGTCATTATAATTCATAGACATGCATTATGTAACTTAATGCCTCATTCATTTGCCTTGCTGTGCCCCTCCGCAATAGGGGGAAAACCCCCACTTTGAGAACCACTGCTCTACTGTGTGAGAATCTCTCTCATATTACATCAGCCTCCTGTCTTTTGACCTTATTTCACCAGCACCTGCCAGTTCCCTCAGACCCAATCCGATTTGGTGATGACCCACTGGATCACTTTTGTTTTTCCCATTGTTCTTTATTTGAAGAATAAATCTGTTTCACTGACATTGTGTGTTCACAATCTGTCCCTAGCGTGACAACGAGTTTTTACATTAATTTATACCATCTGCATGTTGTAATTATATTGTTTTGTGTTTCAAGGACAACATGCTTCTTACAATGACTGCCAAGTGTCCTGGTCCAAGTTCTGCAAGGTAAATCCCTAACTTCCTACTCTGACATTTTATCTTGTGTGGTTTTAGATTTAATATACGTTAGAGATCTTGGGACACCGGTAGATTTGTTGTTTTAGCAATGGTATATGACTATAATGTCTCAGTCTCTTTATAAAGATGCAAACAGAAAATACAGGAAATATGTACACAAAATAATAAAAAAACAAACAGAACACGATTTTCAGAGCAAAATGGCTTGACAAATGCAGGCAGAAGTCAGTATTTAGTTTAACCTGCCCAGATAACTGGTTTTTATTTCTTACTAAAATACATTCCTGATCAAGTGTCTTCAGGATGTTGAAGGGTCAACAATAGTGTAAGGGGAGGCCACACTAAATATTTACCACTGTAGCGTAGAGAAGCTGTTTTTTAAATACTACATACACATTTCATGTATTTTCTGGTTGCATTCTAATAGACAGACTGAGAAATAATTACATTTGGTCATTATACCATCGCAAACACAAGAAATCTAAAAGGTGGCCTAATACTTTTTGTGCAGTTCTGAATGTGAACATGCTGCTTTTGTTTTCTAGGAGAACATACCAGGAAAGTCATTTAGTTTCTGGCTGTGGCTCGACTCTATCCTGGAGCTCATTAAGAAACATCTGCTTCCTGTTTGGATTGATGGGTAAGAGACATTCCTTTGATTGCCACTGCAGCTTATAACTGCATTTAACTGATGAATGATTTTTGGGTGTTTTTTGTAGTGTAAGTTGTGTTTTTTTTTTACAATGGCTTCTCAATACTGTACAATATTTAGCAATGATGAGCAACAAGAAGTAACCACTTGGCTTTAATTCCATGTAGATGGGGAGTAGTTTTGCTTAAGAATATGGAGAAATTCCTGTTACAGGTCATGCTCTGTTATTTTATTCTCATATTCAATGGCATTCCAGTGCTTTTCTTCCTCCTCACTAAGTAATAAATAACAGTGACACTTGTATCACTGCCAATTCCACCACTGCTAATGGGATTTGCTCCCATAATACATTTACAGCATTTAGCAGACGCCCTTATCCAGAGCGACTTACAATTGGTACAGTCTTACAATCCAAGCAATTGTGCTCAAGGACCCAACAGGGACCCAACAGTGGCAGCTTGGCAGACCTTCTGGTCCATAGTCCATAGTCCATAGTCCAGTAACTTAACCAATAGGCTACCACAGTCCCACAGTCATGTTTAATAGTAAATATGACTGTAGGCAATCTAATAATAATAATAATAATAATAATAATAATAATAATAATCTTTGTTTGTAAGGAAATTAACCCTTTTCCATGTTTTACCATGGAAAATCCATTTACAATGGATTTGTAAAGAAATTTATTACTGCATGACTTAATGCAACTGTTGTATTCAATGAATAAACCCTGTCTTGCTGTACTGTGGTGTTGGCAGCTACATCATGGGCTTTGTAAGTAAGGAGATGGAACGTGCTCTGCTGAAGGACAAGGAGCCTGGTACATTTCTGCTACGCTTCAGTGAAAGTCACCTGGGAGGAATCACTTTCACCTGGGTGGAACAGGAAAATGGTGAGATGTGCCTCAGGTTAAAGCTCCAGGGTCCTGCCTTTGATCCTTATTTCTGATTAGTGTCTGGTAGAATTTCGGTATGTTCTCCATGTCGACTTACAGGTGTGTGTGTGTGTGTGTGTGTGAGCATGTGTGTGTGCGTGTGTGTGTGTCCGTCCAGATGCATGTGCCCTGCGATGGACCGGTCCTTAAATTAGATTAAGCTGGTGTAGAACATGAACAAATGAATCATCAAAGCCTCTCTTCATGTCGCAAGTGCCCCTAATGATTTGAATACAGGCTATCTGGAAATGCCCCTTCCAAAAGCTGGCTGTACCCACCGAGCCACGGACCTGCATTAGACTACTAGAATATCATACTTTTATTGGAAACAATTACATATTGACCACTGGACAATACTGTGGTATCATTCATCCTTTAGGGAACTGTCTGTTATTACAACGGCTGTGTTTATTGTGCAAAAGCAGATATTCGTGTTTGTTGTAGTCAAGTCAAATGTGACAGATTATTTTTAGAGGAAGTCTGGAATGTCTTTTGGAAGCATTTCAGAAATCCCCAGGCTAGATTTGTTGCTGTAAGTTGGCAGCCATCGAGAAACACCAAGCCTTAATTTTACACTTTAAAACATCTGAAAAATAAACATTCTGGAAATGTGACAGAGGATGTGCATGGACTTTGTAAGCCATCATACCACAAATCCATTGACATCATAAATGGCTGTTTTTAATTGTTATACAAAGTTGAAACACTGGTACGTCTCATAAAATATTTTAAATCACCATTTAATTAAGAAACAGGCTTGCATTTCAATTCAAGTCAGCTATTTCTTATAAATTAAGGGCTTAATATTCAAATATTATGTGGTGATTTTTTGTATGATTTCTGGGGCAAATTAAGAATGATTGAAGTTACACAGAAATTGACAGACTTTTGCATCATTCCCCCAGGAGAGGCAAAGTTCATCTCTGTGGAGCCGTATACCAAAAACCGTCTCAGCGCCCTTCCCATCGCAGATATCATAAGGGACTATAAAGTGATTGCAGATGGTATCGTTCCCGAGAACCCACTAAAGTATTTATACCCCGACATCCCTAAGGATGAAGCATTCGGAAAACATTACAACAGTCAGCCAAACAGAGGTAAGTCTTAAATGCGTCATGTTATATTAGAATGACACATGATCTTCTAACACATGATCACAGTGTTGTTTTAATGTGGAACAGACAATAAATGTGAAGATGCTGGTCAAATATAAACAGTTGGAGACAGAGAAGAATTGTAAACTCTTTAAATCCTGTTCATAATTACAGGACAGTGTGAGGAACTTCTAACAACAGAATAAGAGAGGTTTTTGATTTTCTTTAAACATGCACAGCGCAACGCAGATAATCCATTACTGTTGACAGGCAATAATTAGGGCTGCAACAACGAATCGATAAAATTGATAATAATCGATTATTAAAAGTGTCGACAACAAATTTCATTATCGATTTGTTGTGTTGCATGATTTATGTGTCCCCCGCCTTATCATATCCGCTTACGTTACTTGCGGCACTTGCGGTCAGCGCTGGAAAAAAAACACGAGCGATTGACCGGAGCGAGGCGGAGCCGGTGCGGACACGGAATCTAAAAAATAAGTTAGCATTAAGGCTATGTCCACACGTACACGGGTATTTTCTAAAACAGGGGTTTTCAAATTCATTTATAAAAAACATCCCGTCCACATAAGCACTGTTTAAACAAAAAACTTCGTCCACATGAAAACGTGAAAACGCACGCAGTCGCTGCCAAGAGCAGAGCCAAACCAGCAGTCCTATGTGCCGGCGAAGCAGCTCACTCAACAACAGCGATGTCTTATGCATACGAACATTTTCTCGCCATTGTTCTTCAACAACCACTTCGTTCTGAAAGTTGTCCCACCAACCAGAGGTCCGACCGGGTCTCGTCCAAAACCGGCGGGAACTGCTTCGTGGGTGTGATGGATATAGTAGTTGCTCCGTAGCGCATTCTGACGCCTCTGTTCTTCAGTGTAATGAAAAAGTCATAATTGTAAATGTATTTGTAGATTGTAACAAGCCCCCCCAAAAAAACAAAAAGTTCGGTCAGCAGTGTTACAGCTGGCGCCATTTTGGCTACGTCCGCTATTGCCACAAAATCGCCTCATGTAAACAAAGGAGATAACGGCGCACAAAATGACGTTACAAGCAAGAAACTCCGTTTTCCCAGTCCAACGACAACGCTTGAAAACGGAGTTTCTGAAAAATCTTCACCCTGGAAGGAGTTTTGCCAAAAAAAGTCCGTTTTCGGTGGGGGCGAACGGTCAAAACGCATAGAAAAAGCTACGTTTTAAAAATACCCGTGTTCGTGTGGGGGGGGGGGGGGGGGGGGGGGGGGGGGGACAGGGCCATAGTCTCTAAAAAAAGAGAGCCAGCTTTAGCCTGGAGCATGTTGACATGAAAACATTTTTGGATTGCAATGCAAAAGTTCCTAAAGAAAGGGAGTGAATGAGTTTGTATGTAGTGTTTGCATCAGAGTTGCACTTATGTTTCTTTATTATTTAAATTTGTTATTTTAATTTATTAATGAATTTTTAATTTATTTATTATTCATTTATTGTAAAACACTTATTTGCTCTGTTATTTAATGTTCTATTTCTGAATAAAGACATGGAAAGGTTTTTTTTTTTAAATCCGATTCATCGATTAATCGAAAAAATAACCAACCGATTAATCGATTATTAAAATAATCATTAGTTGCAGCCCTAGTAATAATCTACCAGGCCTGATTAGAGTAACAATCTATACACTACTGGGCATGAGTAGATATACATACCTTGTATCAATACTCAGTGGCCAGTTTAGTAGGATCACCTCCCATATTGGCACACTTTGTACATATTGACTGTGGCTCATCTTAGGCTTTGCACAATATCTCAGCCCCTGCTTCCTTTCTGTTAGTTAAAAGTGACCACTATTTGCATGACGGACCATTTTCTACAGAACAGTGACACTGACATGGTAGTCACATGGTGGTTAGTAAAGTAAATGATTACTTATAATAATCCTAAATGAATAAGATGACTAATACGCCACCTCTACTCACATTTCTGAAGTTGCTATTTATGGGTAGCTAAACAAACAGTGGCATGGCACAATGATCGGGTTAGCGTGGCCACACCTCACAGCACCAGAGAGATCACCAGTTCGATTCCGGTCTATGCCTGGGTGAGGTTTGTGTGTTCTCCTCAAGCCTACGAGTGTTTCCTCCAGGTGGCTCAATTACCCAGTACCCACCTAACAAAGACATGGTGCCTTTGAAGTGTCCCATGGTGTGTGTTTGTGTGGTTTGTGCATGTGCCCTGGGATGGATTGGCACACTTTCTGCTCTTTCTGTGTTTGGTTCCAACCTGGTCCATGTGCTGCTGGTTTGGCTGTGCTCCCTGTGATCCTGCATTTGATGATTGAAGAAATGAAAAAATGAACGAATGAATGAATAAACACACAGAATTTGTGCATAGCTACAGCGCCCCCTGGTGACTTCTTGGCGCTGACCCTGGAAATTAAATAATAAATAAGTGTTGGTATTAGCACTCATGCAGATACATACATTCTCCAGTAGGAAAGGCAGGAAAGAAATACACTGCTCTTGGAGAAATCAAAAAAACATGAACAGACAGTGGCTCTTTTGTGTTTACATATGCATATGCTCTGTGAAGCATGTAGGTCAGAGCATCCTGCACCCCATGTGTGCCCCATGAATATTGTCTCATATTTCCTAACATTATTGTCAGAGTTTATGCTTACATAAAAAAGCATGGATAACTCTTTAAAAACCTTTAACATGAGCTAACTTCTAGTCTCTTGGTCTTTTTACAGTTTGTCCGTACATACCAACTATCCTGATTCCCATCTCTCTGAAGTGAGTATGACATTTTTACACTCATGTATTATGCTGCTTGCAATAGACTGCGTTTCTGCTGCCGCTTGATGTTTAGCGCCAGATTATAAAAACATACTACACACAAGGGACAAGAAACAGAAAATGTACAGAAAATGATCTTACTGTTCCTGTTTCCTTGTTCAGCACATCTCCACCCCCCTGCTCATCTCCTGAGCCCCCATTGTCTCCAGGAATGTCTCATATGCTCAGCCAGCACATCAGAGATTTCGAAAGTGTGGTAAGTGTACATCTCCTATGTTGTCTAGTAAGGTGTCAGTGATGAGGACTTTTAAATCTTGAATGGGTGTTTGAGACTATTCTTTGGGGCTTTAGCACTTCTGAACTGGTGACCTGACTAAGCTCTTTCAGTGACCGGTGAGTTTTAACCAATTTTTCAAAAAGAAAATCATGCCTAGTGCACACTATGTAAATTCAGCTCTTGTGTTCACTTTTGTGGTTTCTTGGCTTCTGCTCTTCCAAAAAGACCATTCTTGATCAAGAGTCTTCAGACTGTAGAATGATCAAATAGGTATCCCATGAAGCTGCCAGATGCTGCTATTAAGTGTACATTTACAGCATTTAGCAGACGCCCTTATCCAGAGCGACTTACAATTGGTACAACCTTACAATCCAAGCAATTGTGGGTTAAGGGCCTTGCTCAAGGACCCAACAATGGCAGCTTGGCAGAGGTGGGATTTGAACCCTGGACCTTCTGGTCCAGAGTCCAGTAACTTAACCACTAGACTACCACAGTCCCAGTGTAAGGGGAGGTAGTTTTTAGTTTTTTAATACTGCATACAAATTTCCTATATTTTCTGGTTGTGATCTAATAGTCAAGGGACTGAGAAATAATTATATATGGCCATTACATGGCCATTTAGATATCTATGTATTATATCTAATCTAATGGTGCCCTAAGACTTTTGCACAGTACTGCATGTAGTTTTTTGTGACCATCTGTTGGTGAAAGATCCTCATCTGCAGTAGATAAATGTGGAGTTTGCCAAGTTCACAAGCTCAGTCCAGCCATTTAAATTTAAAATACACTTTATGAATTAGATCCTCTGACTAGAGTCCTAAAGATACTAAAAACCTGCTCAAAACTGTGTGAAAGACATTAAACTTGCAGTTGTGTTTTTCTTTGTATTGTAGATGAGTTCATTATAGTTCCTGTGATGGACTGCGTTGAGCAAAGTTTGCTTCCAGTGAGAAGATTTTTGCTGGTGCTTGACATAATTAACCAAGACATGTCACTTGTGCATATATACTGCCTGTAGGTGTGTAGTGATGATTCACATAACCTGCATTTGTTGAACAATTTCTAAATATACTTCACGTAAATGTAGTGAATGTGCTGTCTGCTGTATATATTGCTTAAGTTAGCAGTGAGATTGAAAATCTATGGAATGTAATGCCCTCAGTTCAGTTTAAGAGTAACTTAGTACTTCGTTAGCTTTATTTTTTCAAATATGTATAGGATATGATTGAGTGCTTACTCACAGCTTTTTTTTATTGATTGAATTTACTTGATGCCAGAACAATGTGTGTATGTCTTTACTTCTGTTTTTTACTGATATGTATTACTTTTATAATGAATTACAATTGAATATGTTGTATGTGCTGGTAAAACAAGTTGTTGGTTAATATGCATTTTCAATCAAATAAAATACAGGCTTGTTCTCCAAAAGAAGAAATTACAGATCATGTCACACCTCATTTAAATCAAAGACAATGATATCCACTACTAAAAAGCAAAGCAAAGCAACCTGTTTCTCTTGGTTGGGGCCTTGGGTGATGGTCTGGAGCCAGACACTGGCTATGGATGCAGGCAAAGGTACACCCTCTGGTGTCACACCAGTCCAATGCAGGTTCCATAAATGCACCATCTGATCTTCATGCAAACCTCAACTAAGCTTCAAACCCAGGCCCAAGTAGATAAAGGGAACTGAATTTAAAAAAATGTGACAAAATATTATTTTTGGTCATATATATTTTTTAAATAAAAAATGATCAAATAGATAAAAAGTGCCTAGATTTTTTATTACCTGTGGAATTGGTTTTAGCCGAGATTCATGACAAACTGTGACAAACCGTTCAATTGCGCGAAACTAATGAAAATCTCTTGGGAGGAGGTTGGGGTGTGCATTATTCAATATAATCTTTTCAGGGATAACAGATTAGAACATCTATATATAATATAGAACATTCTACAGCGTTCACAAACTTTTAAGCACCACTGTACCTGGTGACTCAGCTGATGAAATAGCCTATGTATAATATTTAACAACGAACCCGTTTGAAATACGTACTCCTTTTGTAAAATGGAACGGCCTCATTTGAAATATCCTGCGTTAATGTCACCAATATGGACGAATTTGGAACTGAAACGCTTTAGCTTAATTCATCACCTCTCTGTCCGGTTTACAGTGTGTTCGTAATGTGTGAATTTGGAAACATGATTGCCACAAATAAATAAATAATCTGCAAATCATGCTGAATGATGGAAGAGATAACAGCTTCACCACACCAACACAGAAATGAGTGACACACTGCCTGAATTCAAACTGAGCTTGAAACCAAACTGTTTACTTTGTGCTAGAGGCGCCATCTAGCGATCATTATGTGT